>JAGFNK010001278.1:0-11653 GCA_025769875.1 Russula earlei
TTTCACCTAGCATGGCATCATCCTCTTCATCACACTTCCCATCTTCATACCTGATGGAGGTTCCATCTGTCAAGACTCACTGTTGAACAATCCAGTTCAAGAGTGAGATAAGAGCTCAGAGACGAGTTGACTGAGTTCAAGGACAAAGTTTGCAAAGAGCACAGTCCAAATGTTACGAACCGAGGCCAAGTCCTGGCCGAAGATTGTCCTATTTTACTCAAGAAGAACCTCTCTCACTTTGCATTGCCAACTCCCTTCCATTTTCTGGGCTATTCCCCCTGCGGTACAAGATATTGCTATTGCAAAGGCACTATAACACGACCAGGCACCAGTTTCCTAATCGGGTAATCATCGCGTGGCAGCCACATGGCCACTCAGCCACCATGGACCCAAAACAGCGGCACAAACTCTCACAAACTGTTGCATAAATCATCTGACGTCATCAAGGCTCCAATGACATCATGGCTGACTGAGCGACTCCACAGTGACCTCATAGGCTCACTAAGCGCTCCACAGTGACATCATAATGATGTCATCGCTCCACAATGATCAGTAATGCGCTCAGTAAGCCTGAAAGTTGACACAAGCAAGTTTATGCCTCTGTAGCCCTATTGGATGGTACCAAAGAGTCTAGAATAGTCCCAGTGCTTTGTAATCGACCCTGTATACTGTATATAAGCCCCAATGAAGCATGGCAGTCGTCAGACTGTCCATTTGTGATACTCTCCACTTCCTGGGTACTCCCCTGCGACTGCTCAGTCTAAAGCCTTCCCTCGTCTTCAAGGTACTCTTCAACGACCGCCTTGTTTAAAGCCCCTCGCTACACTGGCATCTAGCCTTCGCCTTTGTCTCTTGCAACACCTACCAGTCCCCATCTGGTACCTCCTCGTCGTTTGGCTCGTCCTCCTGTTCAACGCCGCCTTCGCCGCGTACCATCTGTTCCGACCCTTGCCCACCTGCTCCTGAGTCCTTAGTGATCAGCAGTACGTGTCTTGACATCTGGACAGTCTCTCATCATTCTTGTATTGACCAGCCAACGCTCAAGTGTCTACTCCCAACTCCCCCACTCTTGTCAATACCTCCCTGCGTCTCCCTTCTCCTCTCCAGCCCACTCCACGCACCGCTCTTCGCATCCTCACTGAAGACGTCGACCCGGTCGACACATCCTCACCCCTCAGCCTCTTGTACTCCCCAACGGCTCCCCCATCGTCTCCTACCACTGTCCAGCCTATCCCAGACAACTTTGTCCCTGTCGGCACTCCCCCTCCAGCGCAGAACGAGCAACAGCAAGCGGACCGTCCTCCCTTACCTGAAGGCTTCCTCGACCGTCCCCCCTGCACAGTATTTCGCTTCCATCCGCACCAGTACTTCGTCCTCCCTACCACCAATCGTCGCCAGGAGCAGTGGCGTCCCCTCCACGACTTGAATCATCAAGACTACCTTGGACGCATCCCTACCTCAGACCAGTTAGCTCGTCGCGCATTCACAGACACCTTCACTACCGCCTTTCGTGCACGCATCGTCCACACTTTTGCGGTAGAACCCTCCAACACTGCCCTTGCCACCCAGTACAATCTCACCCCCTTCGGCATCTGCTCCAACGTCGGGATATACGCCCCGGACGCTGACTTTCCCCTCGGACGCATCGCATTACATTTTTAACACCTCGTTATTTAGGAAACTACTTACCTTGCCTGCTATTTACCGCCCTGCTTACGAGGGCTCGTTTTGCTTATCTATCGTACACGACTTCTTGGACGGACGTCTCGCTTTCGCATACGGCTACTTACACTTCGAGGAGAACAGTAACCGCGTGTCCCTACGTCACTATTCGACTTATACAGTCGACACCATCCGCTTTAACCCCCAGCTACTTCGCTTTTGCTTTACGCCTCGTATTCCCCTTAACCCTCTCGAAATAATTGAGAGGTACCAGCTCGAAACCATAGATCTTGCGCACGGTTCTTAAAAGTAAGAACCACCCTTGTAACGCTTCAATAAAGATCAAATAAAGATCCTTTTCTTGTTTTAACTAAAGTGCCACGAGAATACGCCTTAGAAGAAGTACGAAGAAGAAGACGCTATCACTCGACACATCTTAAACCTAAATCATTATCGAACTTGGACCTCCGTCGCATTCCCTGTCACCACTTTAACCAACTTACACGACGTACCAGGAGTTGAACCACCTCACGAAGATTTCCCCCATCTTATTGTTAAAGAGTTCCTTGAAGTCTTGCCTTTTGGACAACTCTTAAGCCACGACGAACACGCACTATATCTTGAAACCCTTAGTCGACTTCTACCTCCAGCACGACAACAACTATTATATTGGCACCTTGCTCAAGCAAAGAACATCCAAGGACAACCAGTTGACTACCAATCCTTACGCGCCAGTGAATTAAACCTCTGGACCAGAGTCATTCAACCACGCCACCACATTATTATCCACTCCTTGAGAACAGGATACCGCTTGTTCTACTTAGGTTGGACATACATCAGCTACTATCGTCTCACTGTCCAGTTCTACCACCTACGCCTCAACAGAATACAAAGGGAAAACCAATCTTACGTCCAACTTGCGGTTGTACCAGGAATACACAACACCTTCGATTGGGAAACTAACTCGTGGTTGTACGACGCAGACTATAATCAACCTTGGGCAATTACCAGCCCAGACGCCTCATATACTGGTCCCCCTGCATACTATTCTGTCCCAGCAATCCTAGAAGCCTCAAGTCTCGCCCCTCGACCCCTCACACCAATTCAGACCACTGTCCCAACTAGTCAAGAACGTTGGTCTGCCAGCACAGAAAATACTGAGTCAAATCCGTGGACAGCAAGGTGTAACTGCAAAACAGAGTATTGCACGTGCAACTTTCGACCAGACACACCTCCTACTCCTGACGGAATTACCTTGTGGACGCCAGGCGATTACCACCTCCCCATTCGATAAATCTGGCTCCTCGACACAGGAGACGCGCGTCATCCCAACGACCCCCTGAGAGAGAAACAGTTCCCAACGCAAGAGGATTTCTTGTTGAAAGACCATTACCTCCTACCCCTCCTGACGCCTACTTACCCTTGTTTACCAATCGTATTCCTACCCCTATTGTACCTACCCAACCCTTCGCATCACCCCTTGTTGAATCCCCTGATAGTGCCGATCTAAGGAGTACTGATTTACACTGCTACCTACCAGAACAATCCTTCTTAGCATTAAACCTACCTACACGTTCAAGGAGAGAATTAATTGAATTCAAGAATTATTGTACCCAAGCTTGGCATCAACGACTGACACACTTTATAGTTTACAAGCACCCCACCAAGGAAATAAGTGACTTTGCCATCTCTCCAGCAGAATTTGAAGGATATCTGTGGAAAACCCGAGTAGTTCTAACACAAAGCAGCATTACTGAAGAATACTCCCGAATCCAATTAAGAAAACATCAAGGAAGACCTGATACCATTCGACTAAAGCCAGCCTACACCATTGCATATCCTTGGAACAACGGCCATTGGACTATAACAGTCGTCTAGATCTATGAGCACTAGGAGGGACATCACTGACGAAGAAGAAAACCTAATCCCACTCCTATTTGAAAACCTCAGTTACGACACCCAAGATCACTGTTACCGAGGAAAATTTGCAGGCACACCTATTATCAACCACGGAAATCTTTCTGACACTTGGTTATACGAAGACGATAACGACGAAGTCACCACCGAACAACTTAAAGCGGCAGCCCCAGGAGCAGAAAACGTTCAAGACTTCAACCCCTATAACTACTCAGGCCTCTTCCTAGACAGACCAGTCAAGTGGAGCCGTTCTAGAAGACATTGGGTTTACTATAACAATCGAGAAGTCGATTTCTCAGCCAGAAACACCTCAAGAAGTTACCGCTATCCTAGGAACTGCTCAGAGCACTCGAAGCACCACTCCAGGACCTTCTACTCGACGCTAATACCCAACAACCTACTCCTCATACAACTAGCAACGTACCACAAGCAGTCCCTCGAACGCTCACTCCAACTAGAATCCAACTACAAGGTTCAGCCCCACCTATTGTTACAGCTACAACAACTCAGAATCCCACCATGTCAAGCAATCCACGCCTTGTCGGAACAGCACCAGAACCCTTTGATGGAAAGGCTGATAACGCAGAAGCCTTTTGGGCAGCTTTGGCCAATTATTATTACATCAATGGCGACTCCTTTACAGATGAAAGCAAGAAAGTTGCCGCTGCACTGACCCACTTTAAAGTAGGAACACCCGCCGGAGCGTGGGCTAGAGAACAAACCACCAAGGCTATGGCTCGTACCGTAGCAGACTATGGGTCATGGGACGACTTCAAGAAAGCCTTTGCCGATCACTTTATCCCTGCAGAAGCAGAGTTGGCCTCCGCTAATACCATGCACACCTATTATCAAGGAAAACTACCATTTAATGAATGGTATCAGAAATGGTCACACCACTGCGTCACGAGCTACCACCGATGAAAGAACAAAGATGTACGCATTTAGGAAGAACATTAACCCGGCCTTACATCAGAAAATATTGGGAATCACACCAACACCAACTACACTTGCAGCCCTTGTCAAAGCAGCAAGAGAATTCGACAACCTTTTCCACCTATACAACTCCACTGCTTTTCGAGGAGGACGCTCTGTGCGTGCCCGAGGATTAAACACTCAAGGATCAGATAATCCATTGGAAATTAACTTGTACCAAGGAGAGCCCAATGAACGACCCTGGGAATCCAGAAGTGAAAGGAAACCCCTCACAGATGCAGAGAAAGAATTTCGACGCAAGAACAATCTCTGTTATTACTGTGGAAAGAAGAATCATATGGCGAATCAATGTAGAGCAAAGAAAGCAGCTCAAGGACGCCAACGACAAGGATCTCGCCCCCAAACAGTCAGAGCTACAACCATTCCAAGATGAAAACAGTCGAACCTGCACAAGAAGAACCCGTTCCTGTTGCATTCACTAACGACCTGGAGAGAGACACTTGCAGACTCGATCCTCCGCCCAAGATCTGCTCCTATGGATTTTTAATTGGACCCCCTTCTGCACCGAGGAGGGACTGCGGTCCAAATCAGTACGATACAAAGAGAAATCAATTACCCCAAAGTTTTTACCAAGAATATTCGCTCCCCTTCCATTGCCTTGAAAGTTACCTTAGTAGGGAAGACAAGCGGCAAAGAAATCGGTGCAAGAGCCCTGCTCGACAGTGGAGCAGAAGGAATGATAATCCATGAACGATTTGCACAAAGACACCACCTGCACCTTCGAACTATGATCAAACCCTTGCCAGCACAAAATGTAGACGGAACACAAAATGCCAATGGACTAATACGCTTTAGCACCATCCAAAGACTTCGCATTCAAGCGCACACAGGCGCCACTCATGACGAACAAGCAGAATTCCTGGTCACTAACATTGGAGATCACGACATTATCTTAGGAACCGATTGGCTACGACACCACAACCCAGATATTGATTGGGCAAATGATACAATCACACTGAGGAACTGCCCCCGAACTTGCCTTACCACACACCCAAGCATAACCATTGCATCTGCATCTGGAACGCGGAATTACCAAATACAAGCGCTTACTTTCCCTGAAGAAGAAGAACCCGAGTTTACGGACATTGCTGCACTAATCTTCCCAGATACTGAAGGACCATTGAACCCATGTGTTGACGAACAAATCCACGATGCGTTTAGCCCAATAACAATCAACATAAGAGCCAAATCAACCACAGCTACCAAGCTAGCCAATGCGGAAACACCCCCTAAGACATTAGACGAACTTATCCCCTGCCCAATTCTTGAAATGGCGAAAGGTTTTCGATGAACAAGCTTCTCAACGCCTTCCTGCTCACCAACCATGGGACCATGCAATCAATCTAAAACCAGGGATCGCCCGACGCGATTCTGGCATTTATCGACTTACTCCCAAGGAACTACAAGCCCTAAAAGAATACTTAGACGAACATTTGAAAAGAGGCACAATCCGACCATCAAAAGCAGCTATTGCCAGCCCATTCTTCTTTGTAGAAAAGAAAGGAGGAAATCTACGACCAGTGCAAGACTACAGAGCCCTGAATACAGCAACTGTCAAAGACGCGTATCCACTACCCTTGATTCCTGAATTAATTGACAAACTCCAAGGAGCCCAATACTTTACCAAGTTTGACGTACGATGGGGATACAACAATATTCGCCTCAGAGAGGGCGATGAACACCTCGCAGCATTCAAGACACCATTAGGACTCTTCGAACCATTGATAATGACATTTGGTCTCTGCAACGCCCCAGCCACTTTCCAACGCTTTATGAACACCATCCTAGCAAAATACATTGCCACTGAACGAGTGGTTGTTTATCTAGATGATATACTAATCATGGCGCAAACCTTGAACGAACTAGACGACTGGACACATAAGGTCCTAAAAACACTCCAAGACCACGACTTATACTTGAAACCAGAGAAATGTGCTTTCCGACAAACCTCTATTAGTTACCTAGGCATCAATATCTCCCAAGGACGAATATCCATGGACCAAGACAAGTTAATAGGCATTACAAAGTGGCCTACTCCGACCAATGTTACGGAAGTACAAGCATTTCTAGGATTCTGCAACTTCTATCGACGATTTATCCACCAATACTCTCAAATAGCATGGCCCTTGTTTAACTTAACAAAGAAAGAAAACCCCTTCAAGTGGGAAGACGATGAAGAACAAGCATTTCAGAAACTAATCCAAGCATTCACAACGGCCCCAATCCTCATGTTACCTAACCACACGAAACCCTTTCGACTCATCTGCGATGCAAGTGACTTTGCAGTCGGTGCAATCTTGGAACAACCCGATGAATTTAACAGATATCACCCAGTAGCCTATTTCTCAAAATCCTTGGACCCCGCACAACGAAATTACATGATCTACGATAAAGAACTCCTTGCTATCGTTTTATCCCCTCTGGCACTTCTGACACTACCTTGAAGGCGCTGTCATGAACCATTCTCCGGAGAGGGCCCTTGAAGGACCCTTCCTTATAGGAGGAAACCTGGTCTCTATGGTGTCACCCTGTTCACACGAGCAAAAGGGGTGAGTAGGGGTGTCCACAATATCGCGCGCGCATTGTTGCGCGAGCGATTCTCGGCACAATCGACATACAGCAAGCCCCACTTAAAGGCAACCCTTCTAGCAACAAAAGACAGTATTAGGGCCTTCCTAAAGACCCTTTTGGAACGACCCTAGGAGCTCTACAATAAGCACTAACCTAGTATCAAAGGCCCTACAACGCGTTATTAGACCAACTCTAATAACTATAGAACGACTACAAGGCAATACTAAGGACCTTAATAGAAGTATTAGGGTCGACTCTAAGGACCCTAATAGAACTATATAAGGGCCTTATAAGAGGACACTACTCCCTAAACCAAACTACAAGTCCTCAAATGACCGGCCCTAAACTAACTAACAAGAAATGAATCAGGTGCTTACACGTGCACTAAAGTAGTAAACATGTGGACAATGGAAGCTCTTACTCATCAAGAAGAGTCTTCTTACTCAGCAGCTTACTGAGCATGACCGAGCATGCTCAGTAAGCATCCTCCGACTTCTTACTCATCACTCTATTGTGCTTGATAACAAGGTTATGACTTGTTCCCTATTTAGCAGTTCTCTTGTAGTATATAAGCGCTCAATAAAGTAGCGGACAGTCCTCAGACTGTCCATTTGTTTACGGCACTCTCTATCCCTGGGATACTCCTTTAAGGACCGTCCCCTTGTGACTACCCTGGCCTCTTCCCTGCGTGATTGCTCGACTCTCACAGTAACAGTACCTCTCTGATATCTGTTACTACTCTGGACTTTACTTCTTGCCCACACGATCTTGGACGTCTATCGACTCGTCTTCGAGCTTATTCCTCGCTCTTGAACTGGATAGTTCAACAGTGAGTCTTGACAGGCGCTACACACCCCATTGATCTATGGACAGACCACAATAACTTGACATACTTCATGACAAAACAGAAACTCACGAGACGACAAGCCCGATGGGCACTCCTCCTCAGCAATTTCGACTTCACCATCACCCACCACCCAGGAACTATGAACAAAGCAGACGGTCTGTCCAGGCGGCCAGACTTTAAAGAGGGGATACAAAATGAAAATGATGGAAAGGTGCTCCTAGATGACAAATATTTTAAAATTAGAGCAACACACACCTCTGCTACAGAACCAATCGGCAACCAGGAACTTCGACAACAACTACGATCTAGCAAAGACTATGACCCAGAAGTATCTAATGCGTTAGCAATCATTATAAAGAATGGACCAAGGTGACTATCCAAAGGCTTACAGGACTGGAACCTTGAAGATGGACTAATACTATTCAAAGGAAAAGTCTATATCCCAAACAACGACACCCTAAGAAAGAAAATTCTAAAACTACACCACGACTCCCTTGCCACTGGGCATCCTGGCCAATGGAAAACTTATGAACTAATCAGCCGAAACTATTGGTGGCCAGGAATGCTAACCTATGTCAAAAGTTATGTAGACAGTTGCGCAATTTGCCAAAGTACAAAGAACCGTCCAAAGACAGAAACACCCCTTGTACCGATTACACCAGCTGGAGAAGTATGGAAAAGCATTACTATGGACTTTATCACAGACCTACTGATTTCACAAGGCTTCGACAGCCTCCTGGTCGTGGTAGATCGATTCAGTAAAGCAATAATCATTACCCCTTGCCACAAGACAATCACAGCAGACGAAACAGCAACACTAATCATGAACAATGTCTGGAGAAGAATAGGGCTCCCAACACAAATAATATCAGACAGAGGCCCTCAATTTGCAGCAAAAGTCACTCAAGAACTATGGAAGAAGTTAAATGTCAAAGTATCATTAAGCACAGCATATCACCCACAGACAGACGGAGAAACAGAACGAGTTAACCAAGAACTAGAACAATACCTACGAATATTTTGCAACCATCAAGCAGATAATTGGGCAGAACTAGTTCCCTTTATGGAGTTCGCACATAATGCCAGACAACACAGTGCTACGAACAAACCCCCGTTTGAAGTCTGGTATGGCTTTAACCCAACGTTTGCTCCGCCCCTTGCCTTTACATCAAAGTTCCCTTCAATCCAAGAAAGACTATCAAGACTAAACCAACTCAGAGAAGAAGTAGCTGCCTCCCTGAACCGAGCAACAGAAATCATGAAGCAATCAGGACCTCAATCTTCCACATTTCGTTTTAAAGAAGGGGATCAGGTATGGCTGGAAGCCACGAATCTACGAACTACTCACCCAAAAGCAAAACTAGCCCCTCGACGCTATGGGCCATTCAAAGTCACCACTGCCTATCCAGTAAACGTTCGCCTCGAACTACCAAAGTCTTGGAAGATACACCCGGTTTTTCACCACTCCCTGATTAAACCTTACAAAGAAACCATTGCCCATGGTCCTAATTTTTCAAACCCACCACCAATATTAGTCGAAGGTGAAGAACAATATGAAGTGGAGCAGATCCTAAACTCTCGGCTCTCCCCAAACCGCAAAGGAATCCAATACCTAGTTAAATGGAAAGGGTATACAGTTGCAGAAAATACTTGGGAACCAACATCCAACTTATCAAAAGCGCAATCACTTGTTAAAGACTTCCATCGGAAATATCCGAAGGCGCTTAGAACGATTCCCACCAGGAGTAACCCCTAAACCAACAACTCTCATCATGACCTCTGTCGATGACTACCTTTATCCTTGTTACCAACGAACTTTTCAGAGAACTCCTGCAATCACATGCACTCAATCGACCACAGCTATCCCCAAAGCAATCCATAGAACAAGGGAGAACTCCCCACAAACGAACAGACTTCGACTTTTCATATGCAAACTACTCCACCTTCCAAAGAAACAAATCCCTACTGTTGCAGGAGCAACAAGTCTATAAAGAGGGGATGAATGTTATGAACCAAGGCCAAGTCCTGGCCAAGGATTGTCCTATTTTACTCAGGAAAGACCTCTCTCACTTTGCATTGCCAACTCCCTTCCATTTTCTGGGCTATCCCTCCTGTGGTACAAGATATTGCTATTGCAAAAGCACTATAACACGACCAGGCACCCGTTTCCTAATCGGGTAATCATCGCGTGGCTGCCACATGGCCACCCAGCCACCATGGACCCAAAACAGCGGCACAAACTCTTAGAAACTGTTGCATAAATCATCTGATGTCATCAAGGCTCCAATGACATCATGGCTGACTGAGCGACTCCACAGTGACCTCATAGGCTCACTAAGTGCCCCACAGTGACATCATAATGATGTCATCGCTCCACAATGATCAGTAATGCACTCAGTAAGCCTGAAACTTGACACAAGCAAGTTTATGCCTCTGTAGTCCTATTGGATGGTACCAAAGAGTCTAGAATAGTCCCAGTGCTTTGTAATCGACCCTGTACACTGTATATAAGCCCCAATGAAACATGGCAGTCGTCAGACTGTCCATTTGTGATACTCTCATCTTCCTGGGTACTCCCCTGCGACCGCTCAGTCTAAAGATTCCCCTTGCTTCCAAGGTACTCTTCAACAACCGCCTTGTTTAAAGTCCCCTCGCTACACTGGCCTCCAGCCTTCGCCCTTGTCTCTTGCAACATCTACCAGTCCCCATCTGGTACCCTCCTCATCGTTTGGCTCGTCCTCTTGTTCAACGCCACCTTTGCCACGTATCATCTGTTCCGACCCTTGCCCACCTGCTCCTGAGTCCTTAGTGATCAGCAGTACGTGTCTTGACACCAGACATGAGTAGATATTGGTTAAAGGTCATGATGTAGTCATCCAATTCTCCTTCTTTCATAGTGAGTTGTTGGATATTCATTGTGGCGTCTTCTATAGTGGTACTATCATGCCACTGATTTAGGAAGTCCATTGAAAAAAGGTACCACAAATCTTCATCTTCTCGAAGGTGAGTCGGTGGTAATTGGTTCATGTGGTCTCCTTGTACTCTTCTTATCAAGGTTTCCAATTGTTGGATTACCCATCCATCGACTTTATCTCCTTTTATGAAAGACAAAGTGCAGGCTACCCTTTCGTATGGCACCAGCATGACACTGCTTTGTGAGTTCATGATCCTATACAGCTCAAATTCTTTCATGAACTGTATAGTCTTCTTCCTATTTCCTGCAAACATTGCAGGTGGTTGACCTCTCATTGATCCTGTTCCTCCAGGGACTCCTTGAGCTGGTCCAGGGATCACCGCTTGGGGTGGGCCTCCTCCAGGCGGTACTCCTCCTGGAGGTCCTCCTGGCGCTCCTCCTCCTCTGGGAGATCCTCCTCCACTTGGTGCTCCTGCATCTGGTGGGTCTCCTCCTTGTTGTACATTGGGGACTAACATTGGTCCATGATGAGTGGCATATAAATTCCCAGATGTTGAATGGGTGGTTTGTGTCACTATTTGAGTGGTAGTAGCCATTATTTCAGTTGCTGCTTGGGTCAAATCTATGGCCGTGGCGAAACGTTTGGTGAGCTCGTCTATGGGCTCCTTGTTCTTTTTGATTACCGGAGTGTCTTCGGGAGACTTGGATTTCTTTGGCTCACTGACACTGGTAATAGATATGTCTCATTC
>JAGFNK010001279.1:0-11626 GCA_025769875.1 Russula earlei
CATACAACTCTTCCTAACTTCTCACTTATTACTTACAACTATATTCTGCATTATCTTGCCCGCATGCTCCCTTGAATTTTCTATAAACCAGGTATGTGTATCCATACCACCACATACTACACCTGCCAGGTAAATACCGGGTTGGTTGGTTTGCATGGTTTCATGGTTAAAAGAAGGGAAGCGCTTTTCGTTATCGCTCAGTTGAATATCCAGTGCTTTCAATAATTCGAAATTGGGCATATAACCCGTCATCGCCAACACAAAATCATTCTGTACAGTAACCAGTCCATCGGGTGTAAGAATATCTACCGCATGCTCGCTGATAGCGGTAACCTTCGACTGAAAGTATGCCTTGATACTGCCTTCATTAATACGGTTAACAATGTCTGGCCTTACCCAGTATTTTACTCTTTGGCCAATCTCCGTTCCTGTTATTACCATGGTAACCTCCGCTCCTTTGCGCCATGTTTCCAATGCCGCATCCACGGCAGAATTATTAGCGCCAACTACCAGCACTTTCTGGTAAGCATAAAAATGAGGGTCCTTATAGTAATGTCGTACTTTAGGTAGCTCTTCACCGGGTACATTCATCAATACAGGTATATCATAGAAGCCGGTAGCAACAATAATATTACGGGCAATATAGCGGTCCTTGGAAGTAATTACGGCATAGCGCTGGTCACCTAACCGTTCTGCCTTTTCAAAGGTTTCAAATAGCTTTATATTTAGCTGATAGCTTTCCTGTACGCGTCGATAATACTCCAATGCCTCCTGCCGGTTGGGTTTGGGATTCAGGCTCATAAAAGGCACTCCCCCTATCTCCAGTCGCTCGGAGGTAGAGAAAAAAGTCATGTTTACAGGGTAATTGTATAAGCTGTTAGCCAAACATCCTTTTTCAATGATCACATAACTTAAGCCTGCCTGTTGTGCTGCGATACCACAGGCAAGACCGATGGGGCCACCACCTATGATCAATACTTCTACTTCATTCATGTGCCAAAGTTACGTTGTACGCTGTACGTTATAAGTGATACGTTTTACGTTATACGTAATAGGTTGCCAATTATTTTCATTTTGCCAATATATAACCTACCACTCATACTAATTCAACCATAAAGCAATTCATCATTCATAACTCATCATTCATTATTTCTTATTTTCCCTGTATGAAAAGAACAATATCCCTCCTCTTACTTGCTTTGTCATTCAGCTATTTACAGGCGCAGTCCATCCCTATCCTGGTTTTCTCCAAAACAAACGGGTTCAGGCATAAAAGCATCCCTGCGGGGCAGGAAGCTTTAAAGAAGCTGGCAGCAAAGAATAACTGGCACCTGGTATTTACAGAAGATTCTACACAGTTTAGCCATTACAAAGCTTTACGTTCCTATAAAACGATTATCTTTTTGGGTGTAACGGGAAAGGTATTCGGGAGGAAAGAAGAAAAGGCTTTCAGGAAGTATCTCGAATCCGGCGGCAGCCTGGTAACTATCCATACAGGTACAGATACGGAGCAGGATTGGCCCTGGTATGTAGCCATCATTGGCACTACTTTTAAAAACCATCCAAAGCCACAACAGGCAAAGTTTGTAGTGGCAGATCAACAAAATCCTTCTACCAGTATGCTACCCAAAGAATGGACAAGGTTGGATGAACTATATAACTTCTCTACCCCTCTGCCTGGTGACAAGAAAGTGCTGATAGAACTGGATGAAACCAGTTACCAGGGTGGTATTATGGGCAAACACCCGATCGCCTGGTATAGCTATTGTAAAAAGGGCAAGGTGTTACAAACTGCGCTGGGGCATACCGATGAAAGCTACGCTGATCCCCTTTTTCTGCAACACATAGAAGGCGCCATCAAATGGGCTTATGGTTTGCTATAAATAATAAGGCCCCGCATTACATGCGGAGCCTTATTTATAAAATATCTGCTTATGCTAATTTAGCCTGCAGGTTTTTATCCAATGCATCTAAGAACTCTTCAGTATACAGGTAATGTTCTCCATGGTTTACCTTGTTGCCATAAATACATACAGCAAGATCTTTGGTCATTTTACCGCTCTCTACTGTTTCAACGCATACTGCTTCGAGTGCGTGACAGAATTTAATTAACTCCTGGTTGTTATCCAGTTTGCCACGGAATTCCAAACCTCTTGTCCACGCAAAGATGGAAGCAATTGGGTTGGTAGAAGTAGGCTTACCTTTCTGGTGTTCACGATAGTGACGGGTAACTGTTCCGTGTGCAGCTTCTGCTTCCATTACTTTGCCATCTGGCGTTACCAGTGTAGAAGTCATTAAACCTAAGCTACCGAAACCTTGTGCCACTGTATCGCTCTGTACATCACCATCATAGTTTTTACAAGCCCATACAAAATTACCGTTCCACTTTAAAGCAGAAGCCACCATATCATCGATCAGGCGGTGCTCATAAGTGATACCAGCTTCTGTAAACAGGTTCTTGAACTCCTGTTGGTAGATCTCTTCAAAAATATCTTTGAAGCGGCCGTCGTATTTCTTCAGGATAGTATTCTTGGTAGAGAGGTATAAAGGCCATTTTTTCTGTAAGGCAGTGTTGAAACAGCTTCTTGCAAAACCTTTGATGCTTTCGTCGGTATTGTACATAGCCAAAGCAACGCCATCTCCTTTAAAGTTGAATACCTCAAACTCTTGCTTGGTACCATCTTCTCCTTCAAACTTAATGGTCAGTTTGCCTTTGCCTTTTGTTACGAAGTCTGTAGCGCGGTATTGATCACCAAAAGCATGACGGCCAATACAAATAGGCGCAGTCCAGTTAGGAACCAGGCGTGGTACATTGCTGCACACGATAGGTTCACGGAATACAGTACCATCTAATATATTACGGATAGTGCCATTAGGGCTCTTCCACATTTGCTTTAACTTAAACTCTTCTACACGCTGTTCATCGGGAGTAATGGTAGCACATTTAATACCTACACCATATTGTTTAATGGCATTGGCGGCATCAACAGTAACCTGGTCGTTCGTCTCATCACGGTATTCAATACCCAGGTCATAATATTTAATATCTACTTCAATGTAGGGAAGTATTAATTTGTCTTTGATGAATTTCCATATGATCCGGGTCATTTCATCTCCATCCAGTTCTACAACAGGGTTGGCTACTTTAATTTTTTGAGGCATACAAATCTTTTTGGTTTACAAAAGCGGGTACAAAAGTAGGGGTAGCAATTATATGATCGCAAAACAAATTTGCAATCGTTTTCGTAGATAAGCATATGCTTGTAAAAAATCGTCACATGGTCGCTTTATTATACGTTTTATTGACTGCCGGATGCCTGAAAAACGGTGGCATTACAGCCGTTCCTGCCGGCAATACCCCCGGCGTTATTGACACTTCTGGCAAAACCTGGCTGGCATTGGGAGATTCTTATACAATCGGGCAATCTGTTGACAGTAACCAGCGTTTTCCCGCGCAGGCCGGCAACCTGTTACAATCCATGGGTATTTCTATCTCCCCTATCCAATATATTGCCACTACAGGCTGGACAACCATTGATTTACAAAACGCTATCACCTCCCGGCACCCGCAAACACATAACGTAGTAACCCTCTTAATTGGTGTGAATGATCAGTACCAGGGGCTGGATACCGGCAGCTACCGGGTACATTTCATCCAGCTGCTCCAGGAGAGCATTCAACTGGCAGGCAGTAACAACAACCACGTTTTTGTACTATCCATACCCGATTACGGCGTTACGCCTTTTGGCGGGGGCGATGCTTCCATCAGCCGTGACATAGATACTTTTAATGCCATCAACCGGCAGGTTACTGCACAATATCGTTGTACTTACATTGATATTACCGGTGATACGCGCGTTATGGGAACAGACCATTCTTTAATTGCCAATGACGGGTTACACCCCAGCGCCAAGGAATATGCTGTGTGGGCAGGTAAACTGGCCCCCCTAATGGCTATAGCGTTACGATAATTACCATAACCATCCGCTCATTTTAATAATGTGCTCTTTCTTTATATCTTACGTACTGTATGAAGAAGGCGACTAATATGTTTACCATTGCCATGAAGTCAATTGCTTTTGCATGGCAAACCAATCGAAAATTATTATTGACCCTCATTATCCTGAATATCTTCCAGGGGTCTATTGTATACCTGCAATTTACCAGTTTCTCATCCATTGTAAATGAGATCATACAGATCAAACAGGGCTTAGGCAGTAAAGGAGAACTGGTGCAAACATCTATTATGCTGGGCCTGTCTTTCCTGGTGCCAATGCTTGTTGGCAGTATCGCTACTCATTATAAGATGATATTCCGTATGCAGCAGAATTTGCAACTGGAGATGTATAAGATTGATAAGCAAAGCGCCCTGGATATAGGTACCATTGAAAGCAGTGCTTACCAAAACCTGTTAAGAAGCGCCCAGGAATGGGGAACAGGAAGCGTATTAAACCTGCAGGATTTTATCTTTAACTCTGCATCCAGCTTTGCAGGCATTATCACTTCTATCGGTATTTTATGGTCGCTAAGTAAATGGCTTGTTGTATTTGCATTGTTGGCAGCTACCCCCGTTTATTTCTTTTATAAGAAGTATAGCATGGAGGTTTTCCGGATACGCTATTTTTCCCTCGACGATAACCGCATCATTGGTAACAGGATATCACACTTTGAAGAGTTACAAAAGGCAGTAGATGTGATCCTTTTAAAGCTAAAGAGCTGGCTGAAAGAACAGATCAGGAATCGCAAGCTCTCCTATAATGAAAAGGTTACTGGTGCAGAACGTAAAAAGGCCATCTCTTATAGCATATTAAGCCTGTGGTACCTGTTATTCCTTTTTGCAGCTATTGCCCTGATGACAAAGGATGCGCTTTCTGGCAGTATTGCTGTTGGCGGACTTTTGCTGGCTTTCACTACCTATACGCGGTTCTATCAAACCATCAATGGCTATATTGAATCTATCTCCTACACCGAAGAAGCTGCCCGTTATGCAGCACGTTGGTTTGAATTATTTGATATTAAGCCCAGGATCGCCTCCAAAGAGAATGCAGTGCGTTATACCTTTACAGAACCCCCACTCATTGAATTCAGGGATGTATCTTTCCGTTACCCCGGTGAGGGGCAGGATAACCCGTTTGTATTACAGCATCTATCCTTTTCTATTCAGCCTGGTAAAAAGGTAGCTATTGTAGGGATCAATGGTTCCGGTAAAACCACCCTGATCAAATTATTGTGCCGGGTGTATGATCCTACAGAAGGAAGCATTTACATCAACGGAACAGATTTAAAAGATATTCACCTGGATGACTGGCAGGATGCTATTGGTATCCTTTTCCAGGATTTTCCTGTTTATAATCTATCTATTCGTGAATCTATCGGTGTAGGGAGGATGGCCAATCCGCATACTGCGGCTACCAGCAATCCTGTAGATGAGAACAAACTCGTACAAGCTGCCCGGTATTCCGGTGCAGATGAGTTTATCAATGAGTTTCCTGCAAAATACGACCAGCTTATCTGGAAAGAATTTACCGGCGGTGTTGATCTTTCCAAAGGTCAGCACCAACGCCTGGCAGTAGCGCGGATGTTCTATCGGAATGCGGCTGTTACTATCCTGGATGAACCCACAGCCTCTATTGATGCAGTAACAGAGGAAAAGATATTCAGCTCACTGGAAAAGAACATGAATCAAAGAACGTTTATATTGATCAGCCATCGGTTTAGCACTGTTAAGAATGCAGATATGATCTTATTATTGGAGCATGGTAAAATTATTGAACAGGGTTCACATAATAGCCTGATGCAGCTAAAGGGTAAATATGCTGACCTTTATACCATGCAGGCTAAGCGTTACCTGGAGAACAGTATGCAGTAAGTTAACGAACTGTATAAAGCAATACAGTATATAAATGTTTTTAACGTAGTTTTCCTTATCATAAACAAGCGCTATTGAAAAAGTCTGTACAACGATGGGCAAAAGTTAAACGGTTCTTCCGTGTATTCGGGCCGGGCATTATCACAGGAGCCAGCGACGACGATCCCTCCGGCATTGCTACCTACTCACAGGCGGGTGCAGGTTTTGGCCTGGCTACACTGTGGACAGCATTGATCACTTTCCCTCTCATGGCCTCTATACAGGAGATGTGTGCACGAATTGGTATCGTTACTAGGCAGGGGCTTACCACTACACTGCGGCAACATTATCATAAGAGCATATTATACCTGATGATGGTATTCAGCTTCCCTGCCATTACATTGAATATAGGCGCCGATATACAAAGTATGGGCGCTGTAGCCAACCTGCTTGCACCAAAGGTTCCTGTTTTTACTTTTAGTATTTTCTTTACCGGCTTACTCATATTCCTTATCATCAAATATCCTTATCAAAAGCTGGCAGCCATTTTAAAATGGTTATGTATCTGCCTGTTATTGTATATGGTAGTACCGTTCCTTGTTCATGCAAATTGGTTGGCAGTACTCAAAAACACCTTCATCCCCACCATTCATTTTAATAAGGAATTTATTGAAATACTGGTAGCGCTACTCGGTACCACTATTTCGCCTTACCTGTTCTTCTGGCAAACAACTATGGAGGCAGAAGATGTTGCTCATCATCCTAAAAAAGTAGTATTAAACAAAAAGGTGTTACGGGAGATGCAGACGGATGTAGATACTGGTATGTTCTTCTCTAACCTGGTGATGTTCTTTATCATCCTTACTACGGGTGTTGTTTTATATAACTCAGGTATACGGCAGATAGATACCGTTGAGCAGGCTGCCAAAGCATTGGAGCCTATCACCGGCAGATTGGCGTATTTGTTATTTACCATAGGCATATTGGGTACCGGCTTCCTGGCTATTCCTGTACTGGCCGGTTCTCTGTCTTATATCATGGCAGAGACTTTTGGATGGGATGAAGGGTTGGATAAAACATTCCGGGAGGCGAAGGGGTTTTATATTACTATGGGCGCTTCACTAATCATTGGCCTGTCGCTCGACTTCTTAGGTATTAGTCCTATACAGGCATTGATTTATACAGCGATATTATATGGTATTACGGCTCCTGTAATGATCGCGATAGTACTGCATATTTGTAACAATAAAAAGGTAATGGGCAACTTCACCAACAGTAAGCTATCGAACATATTGGGTATTATCACGTTTGTAGTAATGACTGTTGCTGCAATAGCTTTGTTGTATTTCCAGTTTGTATAAAAACCCTATAAACATATTATCTTTCAGCTACAATCAACAACTGCATGATCACACAAACAAATGTAAATGCCGGATCAAGGCTTGCATCCCTGGTCATCGACTTTCTTACATTGATAGCAGCCTGTTTCGGATTCGTTGTTATTACATCAGCGATCAATGTGCTTAGACCTCTTACTGTAAAAGCTAATGAAGCTGTACCCAATTTTGTAACCACGCCATTATTGCTTGGCTTATCACTGGGGTTCACTTTCTATCTCTGTAAAGATGGCATCGATGGAAGAAGCATTGGCAAACGCATATTGAAAAACCAGGTAGTTCGGAACTCAACCAATGAAGCAGCATCTCCATTCCGATGTTTTATACGAAACCTGTTTTGCATCCTCTTTCCAATCGAATTAATCGTCACATTGGCCAGCCCTTCCAGGAGATTGGGAGATCTAATCGCCGGAACAAGGATCATTACTTATGACCCTGCACCCAATCGAAAGCCCGGCGATATGATTGCGGGATCAGGTATTATCACTTATCATACTCCTGCTATAGAGCAGCCAAAAATATCTTTTATTAAGGTGATAATACCTGCTATTATTTGCATAATCCCGCTCTTTTATGTAGCATTAACCTACCAGGTACCCATAAAGCCATTATCTGTAAACGCCGTATCAACAGTATCAACAATTACCTATGACCAGGAAACTGTAACAGATGATTATAACAAAGAGGAAAGCGAGGCACTGGAAAAATTGTATAGCGATAGCCTTGGTGAATATTTAACGGCCAGTGTAAAAGTATTTGATACTGCAGTCACGCATTCTTCCTGCAAATCTATTTATGTGGTATATCGATTGAAAGAAAATTACCTGCAGAAGAACACCAACATCAGTGGTGATATCAATAAACTGCGACAATTAACCGAACAACAACTCTATTCCAGGTACCCGGCCAATACTTTCAAAGGAACGGCAAGGTATGTTTTACAAGAAGACACTACCCGGCAAATTCAGATGAACGATATTGGTACAGCCATTCCGGTAAGAAATAAACGAAAACACTAGCTCTCTGAATGTCTATTCTTTCTATACAAACGGATGCCCTGCCAAATTACTTCTGCGCTTACTAATGCACAGAGGCCAAATATGGCAGCTTTTACGATACTATCGCTGGAAGATAGGGCGCCGGATAACGCAACGATCCACACAATCATAGGCAAAGCGACCATGATGCCAATACCGGTAGTATTGAGAGGTATTTTAAAAGGGCGGTGTTCATTCGGCGCTTTGATGCGTAATACCAGCAAGCTAATAAATTCCAGTAAAAGACCTGCCCCATACAAGATGATGTCTATCACCAACAAGTCGCTGAATTTCCATAGTATCATACAGCTTACTACCCCCGCACAAATCAGTACCGACAGATAAGGCGTTTGATAACGTGGATGCTCTTTTTGCAATATGGCCGGCAGCAGGCGATCGTCTGCCATTGCCTTAGGTACCCTTGATACAGAAAGTAATATTGCAGCAAAAAGTCCTAATGTACTGGCCATACCTCCCATAGCCAATATAGTACCCAACCACTTACCTCCTACCCATTCACCCAATGCAGGAAAGCCTTTCTCATTTAACAAGTTCATATTCATCCCGGATACATCTGCTGTTATTACTGCCAGTGCATACACAAATACAATACAGCCAAAAGCAATCAATGTGGAATAGATATAGGTACGCGCCGGTTTCTCTACTTCGCCTGCATAGGTGGTGGCATTATCCCAACCAATAAAATTCCACATCACGGTATACAATGCCATGCCCAGCGAGGAGAAGCCTATGCCACTTAGTGATGGTGCCGGTATGGCTGTTGCACCCTTAAACAGGAATACGCCTTTTACAAACAAGAGCAGGAACGGTAATAATACCAACACACTTAGCACCAGGGCTGTTTTACCTACCGGTACTATACCCAATATATTTAACCCTGCTCCAAACCAGATGATACATAAGCATACCGGTATCTTATAAACTTCGATACCCGGGAATAAAAAGGAAGCATATTCAACAAATAATACCGGGTAAATGGCCAGGTCTACAAAAGTATACAGCCATGTCCACCAGCCTTCATAAAAGGCAAAGCGTGTTCCCAATGCACGTTTTACCCATTGGTAATAGCCACCGGTTACCGGCATCATACTGTTTAATTCCAATACAGTAGCAATGGCGGGGATATCCCATAATATCGGAACCGTGAACAAAAGCAATAATGCACCGTGCTTACCCGCGTATACGAGTAAGGATTCTAACCCATAAGGGCCGCCTGATACTGTAAAGAAAATAACCGCTACAAGCGGTATTAACCGCATCTTCCGGGATAAAGTTCGAGCCATAGCGATAAATATAGGAAACCTTGCCGTTTTGGAAATATGTAAAAAAAATGGATAAAGTACCAGGAAAACCTGTATATTTGACAATATTTGTCAAAACAGAATTATTCAAAATGAACAGTTTAGGCGATATCATCCGAAAGCTCAGGGAAGAGAAACAACTTCCCCTTCGGGTTGTGGCCGCCTTTCTCGATATAGATCAGGCCATCCTCAGTAAAATAGAGCGTGGGCAACGCAAGCCAACCCGGGAACAGGTAGTTAAACTGGCCACCTATTTGAAGTACCGGAAAACGACCTATTGGTTGCCTGGCTTACAGATAAACTACTCTACGAGGTTGAAGATGAAGATATGGCTTTACAGGCATTACAGGTAGCCGAAGAACGGGTAGCGTATCTTACCAAACCTGCTCTTAACAAAGTAAGCCTTATTAACCTGATAAAAAGCATTTTAACAGCCGATGGCCGCGTTGCAGCAGCATGGTTGTTTGGTTCTATGGCCAGAGGCGAAGATACCTCCCGTAGTGATATAGATATAATGGTAGAATTGAACGATGCCAAAAAATATTCTATGTTCGATCTCATCGATATCGCATTTATTATAGAAAATAAGATCAAAAGGAAGGTAGATCTTGTAGAGAAAGGATATTTAAAAGATTTTGCCATGCAAACAGCTGCTACCGATCTGGTAAAAATCTATGGATAAGCCCACCCCCAGGCAAAGAGCGACCCATGTACTGGAAGCCATACAACTCATCAAAACCTTTGTAAAAGGTATGGATGAAGCCAGCTTTTTAACTAACATACAGGTACAAAGTGCGACACAATACCAATTCCTGATCATTGGCGAAGCAATCAGGCATATTGACGATGATATACTGGCCAAATATCCATATCCGTGGCATATACCCCGTTCTTTTAGAAATTTTATCATCCATGTGTATCATGGCATCAAAATGGAGAGAATCTATAGTGCCTCACAAGACCTTGATGAACTGGAAAAGCAGGTAAAGGCTATCATACAAAGTGAATTGGAACAATCATTCTAATCATCAAATCATTTCTATGCTATATCGTTTGCTTACCTTTTATTGATTGCAACAGTTGGTCTCACTAACCAGTTAACAGCACAGGTATTTGAAGATGATACATTGGCGCTTACCAGTACCCGCCCTGATGCAAGTGAAACAAAGGTGTTTAATAACTGTATTTTATTGCCTGACAAGTATACCATCAACACCAACGGGCAACACATACGCGTAGAAGAATGGAAAGAAGTAGATTCTGTTATACAGGCATACAGGAAAGACATCTCTAAGCGCCGGTTCTTTGTTATATCGGATAGCCGTACCTCTTATGGGGATATCATCCGGCTACTAAGTATACTAAAGGATGCTCATATTAACAACTATCGGGTGATGAACCTGGGTACTACATTTCAGCAGGAGGTTCCGGTACCTGCAGCAGCCATACAGGTCAATTATGATGCTTCTTATTTTATGATCCATCTTTTGCATGAAGGAAGCTACCAGGTAACGTTTCAGCATGATACACTTACCTGTAATACCATTGCAGCATTAGATAGCTGTATTACTGTTAAACAGCCTTCTATCGATGGTAACAAGCTGGTGTTAACCGGTGCGGAAAAAGCGCTCTACAGTACCTTTAAACCTGTTATTGATGTATTGAAGAAGCACGATTACTGGCAGTTCCAGGTAAAGAAACAATAACACAAATAAGAATCCCCGCTATGTTGCCATAGCGGGGATTGTATTTTACAGGAATAACTGTTATTGATTAGTAACCGCCCATTCCACCCATATCAGGAGCGCCTGCATGGCTGTGTGCTGCTTCAGGTTTTGGCTTGTCAGCAACTACACATTCTGTAGTTAATAACATACCAGCGATAGAAGCGGCGTTTTCCAATGCTACGCGGCTAACCTTTGTAGGATCGATTACACCTGCTTTGAACAGGTTTTCATATGTTTCAGTGCGGGCATTGAAACCAAAGTCAGCTTTACCTTCTTGATCTTTTGTACCACGATA
>JAGFNK010001280.1:0-11626 GCA_025769875.1 Russula earlei
TCTGATGTCAGGTGCAAGTGGTGTGGTGAGGGCTGAGGACAGAGCATGAGGAAGGAGGGAGGTGTGGAGGAGGTGAAGTGTCACAGATACCAGCTCTTCGGACCGGACCGGCAACCGGACAAGCCTACCCGGACAGACCTCACGTTTCCCCACGCATTTCATGACTCAATTAGGCCTCGCATGTACCACTACCTTCCAGCGTGTTCCGCTCTCAATCACCTCACCATTGCCTTACTGTTATCTTGTGTCTACTATTTGATATAGGACACTTTGTCTATATTAAACCTGTCTCTAGCAGAGACAAGCCCTTAAGCTTGTTCTCTTGTGAAATATCACTGGATTCTAGCTTCGGACTGTAGGCTTGCAGAAATCAAGCAATCGACTCGAAAACTCTCTCATCTCTCCAAGTCTTTAAACGCGAAGACTTCTCTGTCATATTTCCCTTCCACGGTACACACTAGCCTTCGCTGTGTTGTCACTGAGATCCCGAATCTCACGAGAACTCGTTCGTCTCAGTTCGACTCAGTGTGCACGTCTCGGCATGTGAAACTGATTTGTCAAGCGACACCACCCCCAGTCGGTGACATTAGAACAAGCTTACCTCTGAACCCTTGACCCCGAACCACACTGCTCGCAAAAGAAATATATTCAATTTCCTTCAATATGACCACAGTTCGAGACTGGAGATACAAAGGACTTGCCACACCAACTGTAGAAGGACTAGCAGCCCTCAAATGTCCATTTGAGCTGCTTCCAGATCAAGAAAAGAACGTTCCCTCCCTGACCTATTCGACGACGGTGTCGAGTTCTTCACCTATACACTGCGGATGGTGTACCTTGGAGTGGCTACTATGTCATTTGGAAGAATGCCAAAGTAGCCCTCAGCCACATCTATGGGCTATGGTTCGAGATCGCCTAGATGCAGCGACACCTGGGAAGCGACGTGCGTCGCCTCGCCCAGCCTTCAGGCTTGCACAAAGCCCTCTTAGAGGTATTAACCTCACTGCACTGATAAACTCTGGAGAACCCATTCCTAGCTCGAAAGCCCCGAGCCATGCACCGACGCCCCGGACCCCTCCCCCCTGCCGACGACCCAATGAACCTCGAACCCACGACTACAACAAATATCTTTGCCACCAACACCAAACCCAAGTCAGCCAGACCCCAACCCGCATCGTCCGGAACAATGCGAGCGCCCTTTCCATCCCTCTTTTGCAGGATTTGGAGGACGCGGAAATCGACCCCCAAGCCCAGACCCCAACCCTGATGATTTCGCTGGATGCACCAACCGCGAACGCGACGCACGAGGATCCGACAACGGAAAACTCGAGGGAATCCCTCTCGAGTTTTTCAACGGTGACCGCGCGCGAACGCACGCCTTCTTAGTCACGTTCAATAGGTTCATGTCTATGAACCACGATAGTAAGATTGCCAGAGACCCCATCAAGAAATGTGCATATTTTCTATCACTAATGAAAGGACCCAAAGTCGAAGGATGGCTTGAAGCCATGGACCAGTGGCTCGAAGACGCACAGGAGGACCCCACTAACATCCACTCGGGCTCACCGCGTGGGAGGGGCTTCGACAACAGTTCCGTTGCACATTTACCGACTATGCAGAATGCGAGAAGGCCCAAGACAAGCTCAAGGAATTAAAAATGAAAGATGGACTTCTGGACGACTATGTATCTGAATTCCAACTGTTGGCGAGATGCGCAGGACTCGATGTCGACGAACCGACAGTCTGCGACTATTCGCATGGGGACTCCCACAATCCCTGGTCGAGTCTTGCCTCGACCTTGAGGATCCCACCTCATTCGCAGATTGGGTCATAGTGGCACAGAAACACCACAGAGTCTGGATGCGCAAACGCACAATCTTATCTGACCACTCCAGCACATGCGGACGCAATTTCAACCAGCCTCAAAACAATAGACCTTGGGGACGACTAGCCAATTCAGCCTGGGCCAACTGCGGGAACAATCAGAACAACGCCACACCCGCGCGACCGCGACTCCCACCACGCGACCCAAATGCGATGGACACCAGCGTGGGCACCGCTCGCAAGGCGGTCACCGAAGCCGAAAAACAGAAACACAGAGAGGAAGGAAGGTGCTTCCATCGCTCTCATCGAGGACATCTAGCCCGCAACTGCCCCACAAAACCAAAAACGCGAATGACTCGCGCATGAACTGCCAATACGACCAACATCACATCCGAATCTCCAACTGTGGAGATAATCGAAGAAAGCACAACCAATAAACTCGCAAAGGCGGCAAAGGCACTTTCCATAGTAGAAAGAGAAGCTTTCATCAAAGCCTTGATGGAAGATAGTGAGGACAAAGAGGAGGATTTTTCGGATGCTTGAGCATAACGGCGATTACTCGAGCTTTAGGTATCGATTCCATGTACAAGACTCAAAGAAAAAGTCAATATCAGTGATGACTACTATTTACATTGAATTGAACAAAGCCGAAAAGAAAAGCCTGATAGACAGTGGAGCCACTGAGTGTTTTATTTCACCCAAACTGATGAAAGAACTACACCTACAAAAACAAAAACTGAACCTGGCCAGAAATGTCAAAAATGTTGATGGAACGCTTAACCATTCAGGAAAGGTTACCCAAGTTGTCCAACTAGAATTAAAATTACTAGGACAAAAACATACGCACCAATTCCTGATCGCAGACATAGGGCAAGACGATATTATCTTGGGATATCCATTTCTAGAGTCGACAAACCCAAGGATAAACTGGTCTAAAGGAACCATTATGGAAAGAGTTACCCTCAAAGGAAATCAAGAAACTCCAGCATGATCAGAGCACTGGCGGACTGGGAGGAAGGCGACAAACTGTGGTTACAAACTCAAATACGAAAAACCACCATAGCACAACAATTGGCAGAATCACAAATGACAGATAAACCAAAGACCTGGCAAGAAATAGTTCCTCACCAATACCACCAATACGGACCAGTATTCATAGAACAAGAGTCAGAAAGATTTCCAGGACCGAGAAAATGGGATCACGCCATTGACCTGAAACCAGACGCCCCAACAACGATCAACTGTAGAGTATATCCCCTCTCACCCAAAGAAAAAGAAGAACAGGGAAAATTCCTCGAACAAAACCTACAACTTAAACGAATAAGAAGATCCAACTCACCATACGCCAGTGGATTTTTCCTCATAAAAAAGAAGTATGGTAAATTTCGACCAGTGCAAGACTATAGAAATCTGAACAAATGGACAATACCGAACGTATATCCTCTACCCCTGATCCCAGAACTCATCCATGCCTTAGCCAGAAAAGAACTCTTTACTAAATTTGACGTTAGATGGGGCTACAACAACATTCGAATCAAGGAAGGAGACGAATGGAAGGCAGCCTTCAAAACTAGCGATGGACTGTTTGAGCCCACAGTAATGTTCTTCGGACTGACAACTCCCCAGCTACCTTTCAGACTATGATGGACGACATTTTCAAGAAGAACTTGCACAAGGATGGCTAAAGATCTATATGGACGACATCATCATTGCCACACAAAACAATGAAACGGAACATATGTCCAAGGTCAACCATATACTATCCAAATTAAGACAACACGACCTCTACCTCAAACCAGAAAAGTGTCAATTCCACAAGAAAAAGGTAGAATACCTCGGAGTAATCATAGGAGAAGGAAAAATAACTATGGACCCCATCAAAGTCAAAGGAATCCAAGACTGGCCAACCCCGTCAACGTTGAAAGAAGTCAGAAGTTTTCTAGGATTCTGTAACTTTTACCGAAACTTTATACCAAACTTTCCTTGAAAGCCAGACCACTGAACGATCTGACAAAGAAAAATAAACAATGGCAATGGACAATGAAAGAAGACCAAGCCTTTCGAATCCTAAAAGAAACTTGCACATCTTATCCAGTACTTTGCACCCCAGATTGGACAAAACAATTTATTCTGGACACCGACGCGTCAGGATTCGCAATAGGAGCAGTTATATCCCAAGAATATGAAGATGGCTTACACCCCATCGCATACTATTCCAGGACACTATTAGACGCAGAGAGGAACTACGATGCACACGACAAAGAACTAGCGGCAGTAATATTCGGATTAAAAAGCGGACGACCATTCTTCCTAGGAGCTGATAAACCAGTTAGAATAAGAACAGACCACAAAAATCTTACATACTTCAAAGAACCACAAAAACTAACAGGACGACAAGCCAGATGGATGCAATATATGCAAGACTACAACATCACTATGGAACACGTCCCTGGACACATGCATACAATCGCCGACACACTTTCACGTCGCAAAGACCTTAACAAGGGGGTAGAAGAACAAAAAACCACGTTACTACCACCTGAAATTCTTGCACGAAAAATCTACTTACCAGACAAACCTGATAAACGACGAGAAATCTTGAGACTATTTCATGACACCCCCTTCGCAGGACACCCCGGAATAGCCAACACCTGGGACTTAGTCAAGCAACACTACGAAGGACCTAGACTACGACAATTCATAGAACAATACGTCAAAGGTTGCGCCAAATGTCAGGAGTCCAAAACCAATATACCCAGAAAGAAAGCCACAACCTTTCCACTTGACACACACGTTGAACAAGGCCCCTTTCAATACGTATCAATGGACCTCATTACCGATCTACCTAAATCGGAAGGATTCAACAGCATCCTCACTATAGTCGATCAAGGATGCTCCAAAGCAACAAAATTCATCCCATGTAACAAAACAATCGACGGAACAGGTGTTGCACACGAGTATCTGAAACACCTTGTGCCTTGGTTTGGCATCCCCAAAAGAATCATCTCCGACAGGGACCCTCGATTCGCATCAAACTTCTCCAAAGCCATATGCAAAAATCTAGGGATCAAACAAAACATGTCCACCACGTTTCACCCCCAAACAGATGGGCAAGCAGAACAAATGAACGCATGGCTAGAACAATACCTAAGACCCTGGACCACAACTCACCCTCATTCCTGGGCAAAAATGCTTCCACTGGCAGAATACGCGCACAACTCTTGGAAACATGAAACATCACGAAGATCACCGCACGAACTCCTCATGGGGTTCAAACCCCAAATCAATATCAACTTAGAAGACAACAATGTACCCTCATCCACCGATTGCCTAAGGCAACTAGAAGAAGCAAGATTAGATGCTCAACAACTTCTAGAACGCAAACAACAACCCCTAAGACCGGACATCAAGGAAATGGAAGAAGGAACCCTTGTATGGCTAGAAGCGAAGAACCTCAAAACACGAGGAACATGCAAGTTAATGCCTAAGAGATACGGCCCATTTCCCATCATGAAAAGAATTTCCAAAGTCGCATACCAATTACAACTTCCGCCATCAATGAAGATACATGATGTCTTCCATGTCAACCTACTTCTCCCTTATAAGGAGATGGAGGAATACGGCACGCCGTTTACACGACCGCCACCAACCATCGAGAACGAAGAAGAATATGAAATTGAAGCAATTCTAGACGCTAGGAAGTTCAGACGAACACGTAAACTTCAATACCTTGTGCATTGGAAAGGATACCCAACATCAGATGACTCGTGGGTCGACCACCACGACCTCAACGCCCCAGAACTTCTAAAGGAATATTACTCCGCCTCGGCTGGACGACCCCAAATATAAAAAGCATCACCTACAAACGATCATCCCTCACCGCTCCATCCCCAACCACTACAACATGACCACCACACAGAACTCCCCCGCCTCTTCCACTACTACCCTCATACCTACCCCTCCTTATTCTCCCACACTTATCCACTTGCCGCTGTCCAGAGAACCCTCCCCTTCAACAGCAGCAACCATTAACACCAGAATACTCGTCCAACGTGCCGCACAACATGCCGCAATGATCGTACAAGCACACAAACTGTGGGAAGACGACTCCCTCACTACAATACTAAGAGCCTTCAGCAATCGATCCCCCACTCGAGGGACCAACTCACCTATCAGGACCTGCAGCCCTTCTTATCACGTTCGCTCCCCTTCACCTGACCCCATTCCAATTCCTCCGCGCACTACTACAGTACCCCCATTATCCAACAAATTGAGAACGTTGTCTTGCTCAATGAGAACTTCAACCCAGTTAATCTCAAAAGGACCCCACCTCCTGTCTACGAACCACCGCCAACCACATTCAACCCAATGAGTTAGAAGAACTTGGAGAGGGATGGGAAGAAGGAGACCTCGGACTAGACTTGCTAATCCCTGACCCTGGCAACGAAGACGACATGTTACCCCCTTGCTTTGTCCTCCCCGACCTCACACACGGCTTCCCCTCCCTACTAGCCACCTATGGTCCTGGATGTCCCACTCACCGCATTCCCATTCGAGCTCGAGCTGACCCCTATCCTTGCCCTCTCCTTACTCAGAAAGACGCTTTCCTATTTAAAGAAGGCCTCAGACATACCACAGCTATAGACGAGGCACTCAGGTTCGAACAGGACCTGTCCCTGGAAGCAGAAGTATGACGCTACAGATTCGCCATAAAGAAAGCACGACAAATGGCAAACAGTCTCGTCACCGCTCAAGAAAGATACCACGACATGGTATGGGAAATAAGGGACTCAGAAATCAAACTAGCCAGGGCCAACGCTAAAGCTCGCCTTGAACCACGGGTCTTGTTCGGAACCATGCCTCAACTCACTGACCAAGAACACAAAGACGCCAAAGAAGCCCTGCTAGACCCATGGTACCAATTTACCCCTTGACTTTCAGACAAATGCGCCTGGTGTCACGACGGAGGACACGATACATTTGAATGCCCCAAAATTGCCATCTGCATTCTTTGCAATCGCCACGGACATATAGCTGATCGTTGCAGAAATCCACACCGACGATGCAAAAGCAACAAGATATGTCGAGTCCCTTGCGATCAACTCCACTTCCATGCTCACCGCTGTCAATCGACCATCATGCCCTATACCGCTTAGACGTTAACAAGGGGGTGATGTCACAGATACCGGCTCTTTGGACCGGACCGGCAACCGGACAAGCCTACCTGGACAGACCTCACGTTTCCCACGCGTTTCATGACTCAATTAGCCTCGCATGTACCACTACCTTCCAGCATGTTCCGCTCTCAATCGCCTCACCATTGCCTCACTGTTACCTTGTGTCTACTATTTGATATAGGACACTTTGTCTATATAAACCTGTCTCTAGCAGAGAACAAGCCTTAAGCTTGTTCTCTTGTGAAATATCACTGGATTCTAGCTTCGGACTGTAGGCTTGCAGAAAATCAAGCAATCGACTCGAAAACTCTCTCATCTCTCCAAGTCTTTAAATGCAAAGACTTCTCTGTCATATTTCCCTTCCGCGGTACACACTAGCCTTCGCTGTGTTGTCACTGAGATCCCCGAATCTCATGAGAACTCGTCGTCTCGTTCGACTCAGTGTGCACTTCTCGCACGTGAAACGATTTGTCAACGACACCGCCCCCAGTCGGTGACATGAAGCATCACATGTCACATGCCATCCACATGTAGTTCTGTGGCCAGTGATATGGCTCATTTTACAGCTTCTTGACAAGCATCAGAATAAGGATTGCATTGGCATGGAGACTGGTGCAACAGAGGGAGATCATGTCCCATCGACCATCTGGTACTTGGGTGGGCTGATCTGTCATGGCAAGTCCTGTTTGTTGAGGACCAGGATTGAAAGAGGGGATGGTGGCATGGCCACATGAACATGGGTATCCTTGGTCTTGGTGGGGGCCCTGGCAGCAATGAGATTGAGTTTTGATGGAAAAATAAAGTTCATTTGGATATTCCTGATAAATGCTGTCTAATGCTGTTGAAGGCCATTTTTGACAGATTGGATGGGTGTTGTCCAACTCAATCAGTGAGATGGACAGTGGACAGGATGAGCTTGAACAGCATGGGTATGGTAACTGTACTATGGATCTGTCCATCCCATGAGGGATGGTTATGGTGTGCAGCCCTAAGTATGAGAGAGAGCACACAAAAATGAAAAGGAATAACACATCTGGTCTAGTGATGTGCTGTTGAATCGCGCAGTGATAAGGTAGATTAGATCGTGATAGATCTAATAAAAATGATATTCAGTTTCTGTGAGACGAAACTGTTGTGTCATATTTACCTAATAAAAATGATACTACAACGCATAATCAGCTACTGATAAGATTGTGAGATAGTAAGTACTTACTTCAGTTTCTGTGAGACAAAACTGAAGTATCTACTGTATGTACGACGCTCTTAAGTATCTGAGAGCGTCCCTAATTATTTTGTCTATAGTAACTATCAAATTGTTTTCACGATCGCTATGTGCTAGCTACCGATTGTCTTAGATCATACTATCAATTTTGTTATCGTACGCGTTTCAGCAACTGATCTGAAACGCTTATGTGGTCCGGGCCTGTGGGCCGCCCGGACAGTTTGGGCCGACGCGTCAACGCTTCGGCTACTCTTTATCTCAACATGTGCAAGGCTCAGCTCCAAGCCATCGAGCCCCAGCTGCTGAGCCCTAGAAGCCTGAGCTGAGCTGGGCCTTCTAGCCAGCTTTGTAGGGTCCATGGCCTGGCTTGCGCTTGATGAAGCCTGAGCCAGGCCCTCAAGCTGCAGCTTTATAGTGTCAACATGATGCAACATGTTGACCTTGGTCATGTGCTCAAAAACTTTTAATTCTGAGTTCCATGTTTTTTTTTTCCCTGTCCATCCATGAACTAGTGCTGTTTTTCTGCGATGAAATACTGCCCAAACACAAGAATCATACTATTCCCACTGTCACTGAGGATGTCAACAGATACTGCTTCATCAGCACCTCACCCAAAATGGTTACTGACAGCATCAAGAAAGCTTCTTGATGCCTCCAATCCAGTGGCACCCACACTCTCTGCCCATAAATGTGCTATTGAAGTGAAGCAAGCCAGTGATGAAGCTGCTAAACAACACCAATCATCCTTGTCTGTGGCATCAGACCTGCCAATTCCAACATCAACTCCATCATGATGAAGATGATGTATTCATGCAAGATGTGTAGGTGACTGCTAGGATATACAATGAGTCTCCCTCTACAAGTGCAAGTGCATGTCACATGACCCAAAGCCACAGCCTGAGCCTGAGCTGGGCCGGGCCTGGCCTGACCCTTCCACTAGGGCCCAGCCTGCTATCTTTCTGAGCCCAAGCTGCATCAAGCCAAGCCCAAGCCAGGGCTTTTGAGCCAAGCCAGGCCCTGCACATCACTAATCTGGTCACTGTTCATTGGCCTGTGCCCAGGAGTGAGGGCCACCTTTGTTGGAGCTATGGAATAAGGGCTCAGTCTTGTGTGTAAAAGACTGTATTCAGGTTAGTATGCTAACTTATGGAATAAGGGCTATGTACAGTATTAGCTATAAAGAAATGTAAAAGGAAGGTGTAGTACTGACCTCAGTCTTGTGTGTAAAAGACTGAGGGAAAATGAACAATAACTAAATTCAAATTATTATTTAAATGTATGGTCCAGATTGTCCATTCGCGCAGCACTTAGCAGCTGCACGTCCAACAACCTTCTCTCATTTCTTGGACTTGGACAGTGGTGTTGGTGGCTTCATTGTGGTAAGAGGAGGCATCAAGGACTATGCAGAAGATGGCACCAGGGCACAGATGAGTTGAGAGGTGAATGTGTTCAATGTGTTGAAGCTGTGTGAAGTCTGTGCAAAGGAGAGCAGAGGGGAGTGAGAAAAAATGAAAAGTGAAAGAAAGGGGGAAGGGGAACACACCAAATGCATGAGACACTCATTGAAGATGCTGAGCATGGTTGTACTTGCCACTGTGACAGTAAGATCATGCAAGTAAAAGGAATCCTGAAATGCACATTGGCAAGACCTAGGGAAAGGGTTGCACTTCTGTTTTCTGTGATGTGCCCATCCCCTCAAATACCATTTCCTGTGTGCAGAAGCTCGCTTTCAGTTCAGGCATACTTTAACTTCAAGCAATGCATGTTTTCCTGCATGTGCACTTTTAGTTAAGTTGTTGCTGCAAGACATGCCTATGCAACAATGCACAAGTACTTTGCCACCTTGCTCACATGCCTGGTCAATCCATTCACAGATTGGGGCCAGCTGCGGCTTGAGGGTATCAATGCCATTGTCACATACCCCCTTAATATTGAGAACCTTGATGTGACCTTTGCGCTCCTCAATGTACAGGCTGCCATGTTGTTCTGATCCTTCATTCATCACAATGGAACTAGGGGTTTTTGCTGTGCTGGGTGTGGACACTGTTCTGGTAGAAGAATCAGGAGGAATGAGTGCAAATTCCCCAACTGAGATGACATGTGTCATACCAAGAGCATGGAGCATGTACACATTCACTGCATTCTGTGTGGCCAATCTGATTTAAAAATTGTCACATGTGGGCAAAGTGGATACTCACAAGTTTCCAAGGCACAAAAATGGCAGTATGTGGCTTGGGAAACTGCCATTGAAGCATGGATCATCAAACCTGGTGACCTTCAATTCAAGCAATGCATGTTTTCCTGTGCATGCACTTTTAGTTATGTTGTTTGTGTGCATTTTTTTTTCTTTCACTTACACACAGGTCCTCTCACATGTTGTTGTTGTCCTCATCATCACCACTGGAGTGACACAGGAGAAGGGAGTGGGAAGGCAGCTTGAAGGCCAACACAAGATAGGGTGAGCTCAAGGCAGTCTCGTGACCAGATTTCCTGTGCCAATCTTTTGCAAAAGTCAGGAGGAACCACCATGCTTCATCAAATAGGGGGTTTGTATGCTATACTCTGTGGCCCTGATGGTGGTGGGTATGGCAATCTGGCAATGGAACTCTCTCATGAGTTCCTCTTGCAAGAAGTAGATGACCACCTTCAAGGTGTTGATGGGCAAACTACCACTAAGCAAAACAATGATGTCGGCACTGGACTTCTTGAACACCTCCATGCCTGCATGGGTACTGGAAATTGGGGAATGCTCCCTGATGCCATAGAACATGTCTGCATAGTGATTCTGCTCACACAGGATGCCTTCCATGTGTTTGACAACATCTGTCTGTGTGGGCATGAGACAAAGGTTGGAACAGGACACATATGATGCACCTTCGTGTAAAGGCTCTTTATGGTGACATCAGTGCCTTTGACCCTCTGAGTGTGTCCAAGGGCTTGGGAAGGGCTGTCAAGATGCTTCTGGGGCCATAGTACAACCCTTTGAGGGTACAGGTCCATGCATAAGAGAGAGTGCATGAAAATGAAACAAAAAACACACCTGTGGAAACAACATGTCACAGGAAAACTCAAAAACTTGAATGACTTGGGTAATAGCCAGTGAAAACTTGATGAAACTGGCAGCTTGGGAGTCTTGAACTGGGACCATGGGGAAGGAAGAGTGGGCAGGAGAGGGAAGGAGGGGAAGAGGAAGAAGAATGACAGCAAAAGAAAATGAATGTGTATAGAAAAAATGAAGAGGCCATCATCAAAAAGGTTTGAAGTCAACAAGTTGCACATGTTGGCTTTTTTTACTTTGTGCCTTGCCATCACATACATCAACATCTCATTGAATAGTCACATAGACAAGTCCCCTGCTTTGCAAGCAGCATTGTTCATGCAACCATGTTTACCAAGTGGTTTG
>JAGFNK010001281.1:0-11622 GCA_025769875.1 Russula earlei
CTCGCCTTAAACGCCGCCTCCTTTCTCGCGCGCTTCCTTCTCGGCCGCGAGTTGTTTGGCGATCTCGAGATCCTATCAAGCCATGAATGCGGGTTCAAAAGCCGCAGAGCGTTCACTCACAATGCAAGGTGCAAACTGACCTGCGCGTGCGGATACGTGCTCCATATTTCAAAAAGATGAATGGGATGGGTGCGAGGCACGGCAGCAATGAGGCCAATAAGGGTTCCGGCCCATTGTATGCCCATCTATACAACAGCCGCGTCAGTACAAAAGGGAGACTTTTTCGAAGGATGGTTTTAAAGCAACCTACATTGTTGAACATTTGCGTTGTGAACAGAGGAAACGCAGCCGCAGTGGCAGACCGAATCATGGTGCTTGCAAGCGAAGGCAGATGCGGCATACATTCTGTATGCAAAGGGCTCAGCACTCCATTCTCACGGTTTCGTTCATCTAAGGAAACCCACAGATATGTGTCCACGAGGTAGGTCTAAGATACAGGCTGAAATCAACAATTGCAAAAACGTAGCACCGTAGGGACATACCAGGCAAGAAAGGAATATAAGACAGATCGCAGCGCCGATTACAACCGTGGCAAGGCGCAGGAACATACCACGGCACTGCCTTGTACGCGCCTGCCCATCCAAGCCAGAAGGAACCGACGACCAGTAACGGTCCTCCGATAGTCGCTGGATACAGGAGCCGCTCCGGTGGAGGAAATCCGCGCCACTCCCTGACAATAATTTTATAGCGCCCCCCGTTGATCCAAATATTGGAATAAGGCTCCGATTGTCGTCCCGATAGCGACACCGAGGAAGATGAGTCCGTTTTGGCTTATGGTGAGTCCGTGACGATCGATGAAGATGACGGGAAACGCCTCTAACACTGACAAGTTCGAGGTCAATCAAATGAAACATGAAGCGGTGAACGAGGGACATACATGCGTTAGAGCACGGCGTAGACCATGGACGAGTATATCGTGATCAGGACCAAGATCGGCTCCTGCGCAAGCATCTTGAAAGGCCGGAAAATGGTATTCTCCAGAAAGATACCGAAGGTCCATTTCACTTCCCCTTCAACGCGGAGGTCTTTATTTTTGACTGGATCGTGTTTCCGTAACCGCTCGGCCTACATGGTTGATGGTCAGCAGATCGATCTAAAGCGAGACGACACATCCTTGCCTTCCTCCGCAGGATGTACGGCCCGTATGTCTCTAGCATGAATAAAACGAAATGATGGTGCAAACGCCGGCAAAAATCATCTCAACCCAGAAGACCACTCGCCAGCTGGCTCAATACTGGGCAGGTGTGTTCAGACGAACGCACTGTTGGAAGTGCAGCCAAACCGGTGGCGTGTGTACGGACAAAGCCGGACCGTGCGTGTAAATATCCGAATACTTGTCGTTCCCCTCAGTCTTTCATACACAAGACAACACCCTTTTACCGTTCTCTCTAAAATCTAATACCATACATAGCAACAATCCTTTTAGGTTAGCTTACTAACTAATACAGTCTTTCATACACAAGACTGAGCAACAATCCTTTTAGCTTTAACAGATTATGAGACCTGACAGCTACTAATTACATCAACATATTGCTAGCCAACCAAATGAATGCCAGCAAACAGCCCCTGCATAGAGGTGTTCCCTAACCTCCTGCCAGGCACACCAGACTGGAATGGCCAATTTACAGTAGAAATGGTCAGAACTAACCCACATAGAAGCATGTCAAAACCAAACCAAACAAGAAGAACTGATAACAGTTCTTTGCTGCGCCCAGAACAGCCATCAATATCTTCTGCAACGGAATCAAAACCAACAAAGACCACATGGACAACAAAACAGATTGGCACAATAGCATCAGTACTATACAAAGATGGGAGAATATGGGGACACAGGGAATGAGCTCTCGGAACAACAGTGACTGATGAGAACACCCTCACACGCTCACAACCAGACTAGAAGTCCTATCCAATTATCTTAGTTCACTAATGACACCAACAGATACACTAGTACACATATGCCTGCCAACACGTGCTGCAACCAAACAAACCATCAACTCCAAACCCCACAAGGAACAAGAGGCAGCCCTATGCCACCTGACACAGTTAGGTGAGATCTTAATGACACACCCCAAATGAACATAAAACTGCTCTGGATACCTAGAAATGAAACAACTGTGGGGTACTGGAAAGCCAAACACCTGGCTGCCCACACAGCATGCACAGCACACGCTGAAGAAAACTCAGAACCCATGTCGCTCTGCAAGCAAAAGAGAAAACATGAAAAGGAGGCTGTTGCAGAATGGGAGAAGAACTGGCATGAAGCACCATGCACCCCTCCCTCACATTACCGCACTGCCCTCACCAAACCGCTGGATGGGAAACCACACCCCACTGCCACTGCACAAAAAGGCAAAATAAAGCCAACACAGAAAAATGCAATCCCAAACCAAGGAAACACAGAACAGAACACCAAGCTAAGTTCCCAAGAATAATCACATCCACTCTTTACTGCTTCATCACAGGGCACACCTTCACTGGGGAGTATACACAATGCTTCCACCCAAAAACACACCCCCTCACAAGTTGCCTGCCAATGTGGCAAGACCCCCCAGACAGTCAAGCATGTGCTCCTGTCCTGCCCAATCTATGACAACACATGCCAAAGACACCTGTCAGCAGGAGGCCACCCATGAAACATTGCTCAGCTGTTCAACCACCCTAAACAGATGCAAAGCACACTATGTTTCCTTAAAGAAACCAAAGCGTGTCAAGACTCACTGTTGAACAATCCAGTCAAGAGTGAGGTAGAAGTTTGGAGACGAGTCGACTGAGTTCAAGGACAAAGTTGGTGAGGAACATGGTCCAAACAAGTAGCAAGTACCAGAGAGGGACTGGTACTGGCTGTGAGAGATGGTCATGGAGGGAGAGGGCCAGGTTGTACTAGATAGGGCGGGTCACAAAGGAGTACCCTTGGTAATGGAGTGCCACAAATCAAATGGACAGTCTGAAGACTGTCTGCTACTTTATTGAGCGCTTATATACTACAAGGGAACTGCTAAATAGGGAACAAGTCATAATCTTGTTATCAAGCACAATAGACGGATGAGTAAGACATCAGGGTATGCTTAGTGAGCATGCTCAGTCATGCTCAGTAAGCTGCTGAGTAAGGAGGCCCATGATGATGAGTAAGGGCCTTTTAGAGTCCATGTGTTCACTACTTAGTGCACATGCAAAACACCTGATTCATTTACTGTTAGTTAGTTTAGGGCCGGTCCATTTGGGGACTTTGGGTATTTGTCAGTGGAATAGTGTTGCCCATAAGGCCCCTTATATAGTTCTAATAGGGTCCTTAGAGTTGGCCCTAATACTTCTATTAAGGTCCCTAGTATTGCCTTATAGTTTGTTCTAAGGTTATTAGAGTTAGTCTAATAACGCATTATAGGGCCTATAGTATCTTCATTAGTGTCTATAGTAGAGCACTTTGGGTCGTCCTAAAGGGTCATTCAAGGGCCCTCTCCAGAGAATGGTTCATGACAAAGTGTGCCTCAAACTGAAAGAAATTTGGGACCCAGGAGGAACAAGGGAGAGAGAGGACACTGAGGACGTCCCATAACACCACACAATCACCACACACTACACCCTATTGCTGCCATACCACCCTAGCAGACTACACATAACCTCATAATGCCTAAACACACTACATTGCTACATAGCCTGTGACTGCCTCTGTATCATGTCATACATGCTGCAGTATACAAGTTCGGATTCAAAAAAAAATAAAAATAAAAAAATTACATCAACATCCCAAATAAAGCTATTTTTTCCCATAACAAAGCAGAATGAGTACCTCACTGTCAGTCGCACAGCCTTTGACTATAAAGGGCACAAGTGCTCACAGCAGGAGCCATGGGAAAAAACAGAAGAGGCAGAATTCAACAACCCAATGCACCTACCCTTGAGGACAGCAAAGTCAAGTATACTCAGTGGAAAGGAGTGATGGAAGCCATCCTCCTAGTTACAGATCTATTGGATATAGTAAAAGGAACTGAACAGAATCCCAGCTAGATTGTAGACCCCAATGGCACTGCAGATTGGACATCAAGGGACCATGATGCACACACCCAAATCTTTATGACAGTCTGAGGGCATGCCCTCACCATAATACTTGGATCAGTAACTTCCAAAGAATCCTGGGACATTCTTGCAGAATGTTTCCAAGGAATGGGTGAGCACCAGGCTGCCCAACTACTGGGTGATGTCACCGACTAGGGGCGGTGTCACTGACAAATTGTTTCACGCGTGAGACGTACGCACAGAGTTGAGCAAGACGACAAGTTCTCACGAGAATTGGGGGGTCTCGGTGACAACACAGCCAAGGCTAGTGTGTACTGCGGAGAGGAAACTCGAATGATAAGTCTTCACGTTCGAAGACTTAGAGAGATGAGAGACTTTCGGGGGCGATTGCTTGATTCCCTGCAAGCCTACAGTCCTGAAGCTGAAACCAGTGATATTTCACAGGAGAACAAGCTTAGAGCTTGTTCTCATCAAATGCCAGTCTTATATATGTACAGGATACTATATCAAATAGTATTCACAAGGTAGTAATGAGGCGATCGTAATGGAACATGCAAGAAATGTCTGGTACATGCGAGGCTTAGTGAGTCATGAAACACATGTGAAACTTGAGACATGTCTGGGTAGGCTTATCCAGTTGCTGGTCTGGTCCGATGTACCGGTTCTTGTGACATTACCCCCTTGTTAAGGTCTAACCTGTATAGGGGTGAACATTGGAGACGCAGCGGTGGGTATGGTAGTGGAGTTGATCCCGAGGAACTCGACATATCTTGTGTGGTTTGCATCGTCGGTGTGGGGTCCTACAAAGATCTGCTTTGTGTCCATGGCGATTACAGAGGATGCAGGTGGTGATCTTGGGACAGTCGATGACATCATGTCTGCCATCAAGACACCAGGAGCATCTGTCAGAGACGTGGGGGGAAAATTGATACCATGGGTCCGCAATTGCTTCCTTGGCATCTCTATGTTCTTGCTCTGATAGCTGTGGCATGGATTGGAAAAGGACTCTAGGCTCAAGTCGAGTTTTAGCGTTGGCCCTCGCCAACTTAACTTTGCTGTCTCGAATTTCCCACAACATGTCATGGTAATGTCCTCTGGCGGTAACGAGTTGATTAGCCATTTGTTGCACCTTTTTGATGGCAACCTGTGTTAAGATTCTCTTGATTCTCTGATTGTCATCTGTTTCTGCTGACTCGTCTGTGATTACTCATGTGTCTGCTTATCAATCTGGCTTAGTGATTGCTTACTGATTGATTACTGATTGCTTACTGATTGCTTACTGATTGCTTACTGATTGCTTACTGATTGATGACAGATACTAGGAAAGAATGACTCACGCGTGAGTCATTTCTAACATTCTGAATTGCGCTTTCTGTATTTGGATACTACTGGTTTTCAGCTATGTGCACCCCGAGTTTCGTACGAATTGGATCAGCAGTTATTGAGATATCGTATAAATAGTCTGTGGTACCAAGAAGTCGAGCCTTATGCTCGACTTACACATTTAACAAGACAACCATCTTGTCAACTGATCTAAACAAAATTATAGTGCAGACTCTAACTGAAAGAGGTCCCTCTCTTTTCTCCATTCAATCTTCCTGAGATAATATCAAAGGGTTCGAAGTCTAGTGCTTGAACTATATCAAGCAACTCTTTCACTAAAGAGTCGGTACTAAGATCCGCCAGATCTTAACAAACTGATAGCGAAGGACTTTGGCTTCAAGAGACAAGTCTCCCTCAAACGTGAGGGCCTTGTTCACAGCCTTGGTGTGTTTAAGTCCTTCTCAGAACAGGAAGGCGTCTTTTGTTGTGAGGAGAGGACGGGGGTAGGGGTCAGCACGAGCTTGGACTGAGATCCAATGAGTAGGACACCCAGGGCTGTATGTTGCGATGACTGATGGGAACCCATTAGTGAGGTCGGGTAGGACAAATCGTGGGGGAATGGTATCATCTTCGTTTCCTGGGTCTGGAATCAAGATGTCAAGTCCTAGATTTCCTTCCATCCAGCCATTTCCCAGCTCACGTAGTTCAGCTATGGTATCTGTTCTGGGAGCTACAGGTGTTACATAGGCAGGAGGAGGGGTGTCGTCGTCAGGTGGCAGTACTGGGATGAAGTTTTCATTGAGAAGGACTAGGTCTAGCGGTCGTTGGGGGATGGGTGTACCGAGTTGAGAGGGAATGGGAATAGGATTGGGAGAAGGAGAATGGACGTGGTAGGACGGGCTGCGAGCTGTTGGAGAATTAGTTCCTCTAGTGGGGGAGCGGTTGCCGACAGCTCGTAGTATGGTAGGCAAGGTTTCTTCATGCCAGAGTTCTTGAGCTTGCGCTATCATTGCTGCGTGTTGTGTGGCGCATCACACCAAGAGTTGAGTGTTGATAGTCATGGCCATGGATGGGGATGGTTCTCTGGAGATTGGTAAGGGGATAAGGGTCGGAGTGTATGGGGGAGTGGGGACAAGGGTAGCAGAGGAGGCAATAGGTGAGTTGAGATTGGAGGACATGTTGGGATGTTTGGGGGAAGAAAAGAGCGGTGGAGGTTGTTGGTTGGGAATAGTGCTTTTTATGCATTGGGTTGTCCAGCTGTGGCGGAGTAGAATGCTTTCAGAAGTTCTGGGGCATTGAGGTTGTGGTGGTCGACCCATGAGTCATCTGATGTTGGGTAACCTTTCCAATGTACGAGGTATTGGAGTTGACGTGTTCGTCTGAACCTTCTGGCATTCAAAATGGCTTCGATTTCGTATTCTTCTTCGTTATCGATGATCGGAGGGGGTCGTGTAAATGGGGTGCTGTATTCCTCCGTTTCTATATAGGGTAGGAGTAGGTTGATGTGGAAAACATCATGTATCTTCATGGATGATGGGAGTTGGAGTTGATAAGCAACTTTAGAAATTTTCTTGGTGATGGGAAAGGGTCCGTAATGTCAGGTCTTAGGGGTTGTTGTTTACGTTCTAAAAGTTGTTGTGCATCGTGTCTAGATTGTTCTAGTTCTTTGAGGTGATCGGTGGAGGCAGGAACGTTGTTGTCCTCAAGGTTTATGTTGATTTGGGGTTTGAATCCCATGAGGAGCTCATGTGGTGATTGTCGTGACATCTCATGTTTCCATGAATTGTGTGCATATTCTGCAATGGGGAGCATTCTTGCCCAGGAGTGTGGATGGGTTGTGGTCCAGGGTCTTAGATATTGTTCTAGCCAAGTGTTCATTCTTTCGGTTTGTCCGTCAGTTTGGGGGTGGAATGTGGTTGACATGTTTTGTTTGATGCCTAGGCTTTTGCACAGGGCTTTAGAAAAGTTTGACACGAATTGGGGGTCTCTGTCAGATATGATTCTCTTGGGGACACCGAACCAAGGTCTGAGGTGTTTTAGATACTTGTGTGCAACACCTGTTCCATTGATTGTCTTGTTGCATGGAATGAATTTGGTTGCTTTGGAACATCCTTGATCAATGATAGTGAGAATGCTGTTGAATCCTTCTGATTTTGGTAGATCAGTGATGAGGTCCATCGATACATATTGGAACAGGCCTTGTTCAATGTGTGTGTCAAGAGGGAAGGTCATGGCCTTTTTTCTTGGTAAGTTAGTTTTGGATTCCTGGCATTTGGCGCAACCTTTTACGTATTGTTCTACAAATTGTTGTAGTCTGGGTCCTTCATAGTGTTGTTTGACTAAGTCCCATGTATTGGCTATTCCAGGATGTCCTGCGGGTGGGGAATCATGGAATTGTTGTAAGATTTCTCGTTGTTTGTCCAGTTTGTCAGGTAGGTAAATCTTTCGTGTAAAAATTTCAGGTGGAAGAAGGGTAGTTTTTTGTTCTTCTACCCCCTTGTTAAGGTCTTTGCAATGGGAAAGAGTGTCAGCAATAGTGTGGGTGTGTCCAGGGACGTGTTCCATAGTTATGTTGAAGTCTTGCATATATTGCATCCATCTTGCTTGTCGTCTGGTAAGTTTCTGTGGTTCTTTGAAATATGTAAGATTCTTGTGGTCTGTTCTTATCCGAATAGGTTCTTCTGCACCTAGGAAGAATGGTCAGCCACTTTTGAGACCAAAAATGACAGCAGCCAATTCTTTGTCGTGTGCATCGTAGTTTCTTTCTGCATCTAGTAATGTTCTTGAATAGAATGCTATGGGATGGAGTCCATCTTCATGTTCTTGAGAAATGACTGCTCCTATGGCAAATCCTGATGCATCGGTGTCGAGAATGAATTGTTTAGTCCAATCTGGAGTTCGTAGGACTGGGTAGGATACACATGTGTCTTTTAGTGTTTGGAATGCCTGTTCTTCCTTGGGTGTCTATTCCCATTGTCTGTTCTTTTTTGTTAGGTCATTGAGAGGTCTGGCTTTTATTGAGAAGTTTGAAATGAAATTGTGATAAAAGTTGCAGAACCCTAGGAAGCTTGGGACTGCTTTCAATGTTTTTGGTGTAGGCCAGTCTTTGATTCCTTTGACTTTGACTGGGTCCATAGTGATTTTTCCTTCGCCAATAATTACTCCTAGGTATTCAACCTTCTTTTTGTGGAATTGGCATTTTTCTGGTTTGAGATATAAATCATGTTGTTTTAATTTTGACAGGATGTGTTCAACTTTAGACTTGTGTTCTTCTTCATCGTTCTTTGTGGCAATGATGATATCGTCCATATAAATCTTGAGCCATCCTTGGGCGAGTTCTTCTTGAAAGATGTTGTCCATCATAGTTTGGAAGGTCGCTGGGGAATTGGTCAATCCAAAGAACATTACTGTTGGTTCGAATAATCCATCGCTGGTTTTGAAAGCGGCTTTCCATTCGTCTCCTTCTTTAATCCTGATATTGTTGTAGCCCCATCTGATATCAAACTTAGTAAAGAGTTCTTTGCCTGCTAAGGCATGTATCAATTCTGGGATTAGAGGGAGTGGGTAGACGTTGGGTATAGTCCATTTGTTCAGATTTCTGTAGTCTTGCACTGGTTGGAACTTGCCATCTTTCTTTTTAATCAAAAAGAAACCACTTGCGTATGGTGAGTTGGATCTTCTGATTCATTTCAATTGTAGATTTTGTTCAAGGAATTTTCCTTGTTCCTCTTTCTCTTTGGGTGAAAGAGGATATACTCTACAATTGATTGTTGTGGGAGCATCGGGTTTAAGATCAATGGTGTGATCCCATTTTCTTGGTCCAGGGAATCTCTCTGATTCTTGTTCCATAAAGACTTGGCCATAGGTGTGGTATTGGGGGGGAACTATTTGTTGCCAGGTTAGTTGTTTTGATTCCATTTTGGACTCTGCTAATTGTTGGGCAATCGTGGTCTTTTGCAGTTGGGTTTGTATCCAAAGCTCATCGCCCTCTTCCCATTCAGTGATGTTTCTTATCCATTCTGGTATTTCTTCATCTCCCGAGAAGACTACCCTTCCCATCAGTGTTCCTTTGGTCCAATTGATTTTGGGGTTAGTTGATTCAAGGAAGGGGTATCCTAGGATTAGATTGTCTTGTCCAATATCTGCCACAAGGAATTGGTGTTTGCTTCTCTGTCCCAACAGTTTCAGTTCTAGGTCTACCACTTGGGTGATTTTTCCAAGACGGTTAGGAGTGTTGTCGACATTTTTCACTATCCTTGGTGTTGACAGCTTTCGTGTTTTTAGTCAGAGTTCTTTGGTTAATTTTGGGGAGATGAAACATTCAGTTGCTCCACTGTCGATTAATGCGATTTTCTTTTTGGCTTTTGAGGTTCCAATGTACATCGTCAAACTGACCTGCATTGACTTTTTTACAGTGTTATATACATTGGTTGTACCTAGGGCCCGAGCGATCGCTGATATGCTCAGGCATCCAAAAAATCCTTCTCTTCATCATTATCAGCTTCTCCAGTCAGCATCTTGATAAATTCTTCCCTTTCTTCTTTGGAGAGGGCTTTAGCAGCCTTCGCGACTTTGACAGTTGCGCTTTCTTTGACAATCTCAACAACGGAGGATTCAGATGTGGTGGTGGTCACCTCCGCTGCGCATGCACGTGTTGTTTCGCGTTTTGGTTTCATGGGGCAATCTCTAGCGAGGTGTCCCTGTTTTGAACAGTGGAAACATCTTCCTTCGGCGCAATGTTTTTCTTTGTCAGCTTTGGTGATTGCTTTGCATGCCATGCCGGCGCTGGTGTCCATCGCATTCGGGTTGCAAGGTGGGAGGTGGGCGCGAGGCATGGTGGCATTGTTGGTGGCATTGCCATGTGTGCCCCAGGTGGATAGGCAGGCCCAGGGGCAATTTGGGTTTGTGTTACGATTATGTGTGTTGGCGTGATCGGTGAGGACCACACGTTTACGCATCCAGATATGGTGTTGCTTTTGTGCACCAGAAATCCACTCTAGGAATGTAACAGGGTCTTCTTGGCTGATAATGGCTTCAACCAGGGGTTTGGAAGACCACATGTGAATAGCCTCATGACCATCGGGTCGTCGGCGTGTAGAGATCCGCGGCACGCGAGCAATTCGAAGTTCGCAATGTCTTCATCAAGGTTGTTTTCTTTCATTTTGAGTTCACGAAGTTGGTCTTGCGTACGCTCGCATTCGGCATAGTCGGTAAATGCCCTTTTGAATTGTTGTTCCATGGCCTGCCAGGCTGTCAATCCAAAGGGATTTTGTCGGGGTCTAGCATAACTTTTTCAAGCCATTCATCCATTGCTTCGACCCAGCCGTTGACGCGAGGTCCTTCCATCAGTGACAGGAAGTAGGCACACTTCTTGATGGGGTTTTGAGCAATTTTGCTGTCAAATTCATCCTCATGAATCATCGGAATGCAGTGAGGAATGCATGGGTGTGTGCTCGGTCGCCATTGAAGGCCTTGGGCAGAACGCCTTCGAGCTTGCCATTGTCAGATGGGCGTGTTCGCAACCATACAGTGTGCGTGTCATGTCGTCGGGGTCGGGCGCGGAGGTCGCCTTCCACGTCCTCCAAAGCCTTGAAATTGACTGGGTGAGGAAAGGCTTGCATCGTGCCAGATGAGGCAAGTTGTTGTGGAATGGGTGCATCTGGGTTCGTCGTCGGCAACGTGGATTTGGGTTGTCATGAGGGGTTCTTGGTTCCATTGCTTCCACGGGTGCTGGAGTTGACGCTCAGGAGGAATGTGGCACTGGTGCTCCTGAGGCAACTAGTGCACCATGTCTAACCCTGGGAGAGGATCAAAGGTTAGTTTCGAAAATTGGACGTGTGACACGCACAGCCGCGAAATAGTCTTCGCATCATTCAATTTTGAACCACACTCTGTAGAGGGTTCCGAGGGCTACTTTTGCCTGTTTGTAAGGTGCGACGAATCCTGTCCAGGGAGTAGCGTCTACTCCGAGCTTCGAAATATGGTGTTCTTTCTGAATTGTTCTGGAACTAGGGCAATGTTGGTGTCTAGACTTATCCTGAACGGAAGTCATAGCAAGGCTAGTCCTTGCCTAAGAGGGTTTCCCTTGGCCCTTGTACCTCACGTCTCTGGCCATAGAAGTCATGTTTCAGGGAAAGATCGATATATTCAGGGTGGATGCGTGGGTACGCATTTGGGGTCGAGAAGTTCAAGGAGAGGGGAATCTTGTTCTAATGTCACCGACTG
>JAGFNK010001282.1:0-11584 GCA_025769875.1 Russula earlei
CAGTGGCGTCCCCTCCACGACTTGAATCATCAAGACTACCTTGGACGCATCCCTACCTCAGACCAGTTAGCTCGTCGCGCATTCACAGACACCTTCACCACCGCCTTTCGTGCACGCATCGTCCACACTTTTGCGGTCGAACCCTCCAACTGCCCTTGCCACCCAGTACAATCTCACCCCCTTCGGCATCTGCTCCAACGTCGGGATATACGCCCCGGACGCTGACTTCCCCCTTGGACGCATCGCATACATTTTTAACACCTCGTTATTTAGGAAACTACTTACCTTGCCTGCTATTTACCGCCCTGCTTACGAGGGCTCGTTTTGCTTATCTATCGTACACGACTTCTTGGACGGACGTCTCGCTTTCGCATACGGCTACTTACACTTCGAGGAGAACAGTAACCGCGTGTCCCTACGTCACTATTCGACTTATACAGTCGACACCATCCGCTTTAACCCCCAGCTACTTCGCTTTTGCTTTACGCCTCGTATTCCCCCTAACCCTCTCGAAATAATTGAGAGGTACCAGCTCGAAACTATAGATCTTGCGCACGGTTCTTAAAAAGTAAGAACCCTTGTAACGCTTCAATAAAGATCGAATAAATCCTTTTCTTTTTTAACTAAAGTGCCTCGAGAATACGCCTTAGAAGAAGACGAAGAAGAAGACGCTATCACTAGACACGTCTTAAATCTAAATCACTATCGAACCTGGACCTCCCGCATTCCCTGTCACCACTTTAACCAACTTACACGACGTACCAGAATTGAACCACCTCACGAGGACTTCCCCCACCTTATTGTTAAAGAGTTCCTTGAGTCTTGCCTTTTGGACAGCTCTTAAGCCACGACGAACACGCACTATACCTTGAAACCCTTAGTCGACTTCTACCACCAGCACGACAACAACTATTATATTGGCACCTTGCTCAAGCAAAAACATCCAAGGACAACCAGTTGACTACCAATCCTTACGCACCAGTGAATTAAACCTTGGACCAGAGTCATTCAACCACGCCACCTCATTGTCCATCCTTAAGACAGGGTATCGCTTGTTTTTACTGGCTTGGACATACATCAGCTACTATCGTCTCACTGTCCAGTTCTACCACCTACGCCTCAACAGAATACAAAGGGAAAATCAATCTTACGTCCAACTTGCTGTTGTACCAGGAATACACAACACCTTTGATTGGGAAACTAACTCTTGGCTATACGACGCAGACTACAATCAACCTTGGGCAATTACCAGCCCAGACGCCTCATATACTGGTCCCCCTGCATACTATTCTGTCCCAGCAATCCTAGAAGCCTCAAGTCTCGCCCCTCGACCCCTCACACCATTCAACCACCACTGTCCCAACTAGCCAAGAACGTTGGTCTGCCAGCACAGAAGATACTGAGTCAATCCGTGGACAGCAAGGTGTAACTGCAAAACAGAGTATTGCACGTGCAACTTTCGACCAGACACACCTCCTACTCCTGACGGAATTACCTTGTGGACGCCAGGCGATTACCACCTCCCCATTCGATAAATCTGGCTCCTCGACACAGGAAGTGCATCCCAACGACCCCCTGAGAGAGAACAGTTCCCAACGCAAGAGGATTTCTTGTTGAAAGACCATTACCTCCTACCCCTCCTGACGCCTACACCCTTGTTTACCAATCGTATTCCTACCCCTGTCATACCTATCCAACCCTTTGCATCACCCCTTGTTGAATCCCCTGATAGTGACATTAGGAATACTGATTTACACTGTATCTACCAGAACAATCCTTCTTAGCATTAAACCTACCTACACGTTCAAAGAGAGAATTGAATTCAAGAATTATTGTACCCAAGCTTGGCATCAGACGACACACTTTATAGTTACAAGCACCCACCAAGGAAATAAGCTTTGCCATCTCTCCAGCAGAATTTGAAGGATATCTGTGGAAAACCCGAGTAGTTCTAACACAAAGCAGCATTACTGAAGAATACTCCCGAATCCAATTAAGAAAACATCAAGGAAGACCCGATACCATTCGAAACCAGCCTACACCATTGCATATCCTTGGAACAACGGCCATTGGACTATAACAGTCGTCTAGATCTATGAGCACTAGGAGAACATCACTGACGAAGAAGAAAATCTAATCCCACTCCTATTTGAAAACCTCAGTTACGACACCCAAGATCACTGTTACCGAGGAAAATTTGCAGGCACACCTATTATCAACCACGGAAATCTTTCTGACACTTGGTTATACGAAGACGATAACGACGAAGTTACCACCGAACAACTTAAAGCGGCAGCCCCAGGAGCAGAAAACGTTCAAGACTTCAACCCCTATAACTACACAGGCCCTCTTCCTAGACAGACCAGTCAAGTGGAGCCGTTCTAGAGACATTGGGTTTACTATAACAATCGAGAAGTCGATTTCTCAGCCAGAACACCTCAAGAAGTTACCGCTATCCTAGGAACTGCTCAGAGCACTCGAAGCACCACTCCAGGACCTTCTACTCGGCAATACCCAACAACCTACTCCTTACAACTAGCAACGTACCACAAGCAGTCCCTCGAACGCTCACTCCAACTAGAATCCAACTACAAGGTTCAGCCCCACCTATTGTTACAGCTACAACAACTCAGAATCCCACCATGTCAAGCAATCCACGCCTTGTCGGAACAGCACCAGAACCCTTTGACGGAAAGGCTGATAACGCAGAAGCCTTTTGGGCAGCTTTGGCCAATTATTATTACATCAATGGCGACTCCTTTACAGATGAAAGCAAGAAAGTTGCCGCTGCACTAACCCACTTTAAAGTAGGAACACCCGCTGGAGCGTGGGCTAGAGAACAAACCACCAAGGCTATGGCTCGTACCGTAGCAGACTATGGGTCATGGGACGACTTCAAGAAAGCCTTTGCCGATCATTTTATCCCTGCAGAAGCAGAATTGGCCTCCGCTAATACCATGCACACCTATTATCAAGGAAACTACCATTTAATGAATGGTATCAGAAATGGTCGCACCACGCATCACGAGCTACCACCGACGAAAGAACAAAGATGTACGCATTTAGGAAGAACATCACCCGGCCTTACATCAGAAAATACTGGGAATCACACCACACCAACTACACTTGCAGCCCTTGTCAAAGCAGCAAGAGAATTCGACAACCTTTTCCACCTATACAACTCCACTGCTTTTCGAGGAGGACGCTCTGTGCGTGCCCGAGGATTGAAACTCAAGGATCAGATAATCCATTGGAAATTAACTTGTACCAAGGAGAGCCCAATGAACGACCCTGGGAATCCAGAAGTGAAAGGAAACCCCTCACAGATGCAGAGAAAGAATTTCGACGCAAGAACAATCTCTGTTATTATTGTGGAAAGAAGAATCATATGGCAAATCAATGTAGAGCAAAGAAAGCAGCTCAAGGACGCCAACGACAAGGATCTCGCCCCCAAACAGTCAGAGCTACAACCATCCAAGATGAAAACATCGAACCTGCGCAAGAAGAACCCGTTCCTGTTGCTTCACTAACACTTGGAGAGAGACACTTGCAGACTCGATCCTCCGCCCAAGATCTGCTCCTATGGATTTTTAATTGGACCCCCTTCTGCACCGAGGGACCGGTCCAAATCAGTACGATACAAAGAGAAATCAATTACCCCAAAGTTTTTACCAAGAATATTCGCTCCCCTTCCATTGCCTTGAAAGTTACCTTAGTAGGGAAGACAAGCGGCAAAGAAATCGGTGCAAGAGCCCTGCTCGACAGTGGAGCAGAAGGAATGATAATCCATGAACGATTTGCACAAAGACACCACCTGCACCTTCGAACTATGATCAAACCTTGCCAGCACAAAATGTAGATGGAACACAAAATGCCAATGGACTAATACGCTTTAGCACCATCCAAAGACTTCGCATTCAAGCGCACACAGGCGCACTCATGACGAACAAGCAGAATTCCTTGTCACTAACATTGGAGATCACGACATTATCTTAGGAACAGATTGGCTACGACACCACAACCCAGATATTGATTGGGCAAATGATACAATCACACTGAGGAACTGCCCCCGAACTTGCCTTACCACACACCCAAGCATAACCATTGCATCTGCATCTGGAACGGGAATTACCAAATACAAGCGCTTACTTTCCCTGAAGAAGAAGAAGATTTGCAACATTGCTGCACTAATCTTCCCAGATACTGAAGGACCATTGAACCCATGTGTGACGAACAAATCACGATGCGTTTACCAATAACAATCAGCATAAGAGCCAAATCAACCACAGCTACCAACTAGCCATGCAGAAACACCCCCAAGACATTAGACGAACTTATCCCTGCCCAATTCTTGAAATGGCGAAAGGTTTTCGAACAAGCTCTCAACGCCTTCCTGCTCACCAACCATGGGACCATGCAATCAATCTAAAACCAGGGATCGCCCGACGCGATTCTGGCATTTATCGACTTACTCCCAAGGAACTACAAGCCCTAAAAGAATACTTAGACGAACATTTGAAAAGAGGCACAATCCGACCATCAAAAGCAGCTATTGCCAGCCCATTCTTCTTTGTAGAAAAGAAAGGAGGAAATCTACGACCAGTGCAAGACTACAGAGCCCTGAATACAGCAACTGTCAAAGACGCGTATCCACTACCCTTGATTCCTGAATTAATTGACAAACTCCAAGGAGCCCAATACTTTACCAAGTTTGACGTACGATGGGGATACAACAATATCGCCTCAGAGAGGCGATGAACACCTCGCAGCATTCAAGACACCATTAGGACTCTTCGAACCATTAATAATGACATTTGGTCTCTGCAACGCCCCAGCCACTTTCCAACGCTTTATGAACACCATCCTAGCAAAATACATTGCCACTGAACGAGTGGTTGTTTATTTAGATGATATACTAATCATGGCGCAAACCTTGAACGAACTAGACGACTGGACACATAAGGTCCTAAAAACACTCCAAGACCACGACTTATACTTGAAACCAGAGAAATGTGCTTTCCGACAAACCTCTATTAGTTACCTAGGCATCAATATCTCCCAAGGACGAATATCCATGGACCAAGACAAGTTAATAGGCATTACAAAATGGCCTACTCCGACCAACATTACGGAAGTACAAGCATTTCTAGGATTCTGCAACTTCTATCGACGATTTATCCACCAATACTCTCGAATAGCACGGCCCTTGTTTAACTTAACAAAGAAAGAAAACCCCTTCAAGTGGGAAGACGATGAAGAACAAGCATTTCAGAAACTAATCCAAGCATTCACAACGGCCCCAATCCTCATGTTACCTAACCACACGAAACCCTTTCGACTCATCTGCGATGCAAGTGACTTTGCAGTCGGTGCAATCTTGGAACAACCCGATGAATTTAACAGATATCACCCAGTAGCCTATTTCTCGAAATCCTTGGACCCCGCACAACGAAATTACATGATCTATGATAAAGAACTCCTTGCTATCGTCTTATCCCTCTGGCACTTCCGACACTACCTTGAAGGCGCTACACACCCCATTGATCTATGGACAGACCACAATAACTTGACATACTTCATGACAAAACAAAAACTCACAAGACGACAAGCCCGATGGGCACTCCTCCTCAGCAATTTCGACTTCACCATCACCCACCACCCAGGAACTATGAACAAAGCAGACGGTCTGTCCAGGCGGCCAGACTTTAAAGAGGGGATACAAAACGAAAATGATGGAAAGGTGCTCCTAGATGACAAATTTTTTAAAATTAGAGCAACACGCACCTCTGCTACAGAACCAATCGGCGACCAGGAACTTCAACAACAACTACGATCTAGCAAAGACTATGACCCAGAAGTATCTAACGCGTTAGCAATCATTATAAAGAATGGACCAAGGCGACTATCCAAAGGCTTACAGGACTGGAACCTTGAAGATGGACTAATACTATTCAAAGGAAAAGTCTATATCCCAAACAATGACACCCTAAGAAAGAAAATTCTAAAACTACACCACAACTCCCTTGCCACTGGGCATCCTGGCCAATGGAAAACTTATGAACTAATCAGCCGAAACTATTGGTGGCCAGGAATGCTAACTTATGTCAAAAGTTATGTAGATGGTTGTGCAATTTGCCAAAGTACCAAGAACCGTCCAAAGACAGAAACACCCCTTGTACCGATTACACCAGCTGGAGAAGTATGGAAAAGCATCACTATGGACTTTATCACGGACCTACCAATTTCAGAAGGCTTCGACAGCCTCCTAGTCGTGGTAGATGGATTCAGTAAAGCAATAATCATTACCCCTTGCCACAAGACAATCACAGCAGACGAAACAGCAACACTAATCATGAACAATGTCTGGAGAAGAATAGGGCTCCCAACACAAATAATATCGGACAGAGGCCCTCAGTTCGCAGCAAAAGTCACTCAAGAACTATGGAAGAAGTTAAATGTCAAAGTATCATTAAGCACAGCATATCACCCACAGACAGATGGAGAAACAGAACAAGTTAACCAAGAACTAGAACAATACCTACGAATATTTTGCAACCATCAAGCAGACAATTGGGCAGAACTAGTTCCCTTTATGGAGTTCGCACATAATGCCAGACAACACAGTGCTACGAACAAACCCCCGTTTGAAGTCTGGTATGGCTTTAACCCAACATTTGCTCCGCCCCTTGCCTTTACATCAAAGTTCCCTTCGATCCAAGAAAGACTATCAAGACTAAACCAACTCAGAGAAGAAGTAGCTGCCTCCCTGAACCGAGCAACAGAAATCATGAAGCAATCAGGACCTCAATCCTCCACATTTCGTTTTAAAGGAGGGGATCAAGTATGGCTGGAAGCCACGAATCTACGAACCACTCACCCAAAAGCAAAACTAGCCCCTCGACGCTATGGGCCATTCAAAGTCACCACTGCCTATCCAGTAAATGTTCGCCTCGAGCTACCAAAGTCTTGGAAGATACACCCGGTTTTTCACCACTCCCTGATTAAACCTTACAAAGAAACCATTGCCCATGGTCCTAACTTTTCAAACCCACCACCAATATTAGTCGAAGGTGAAGAACAATATGAAGTAGAACAGATCCTAAACTCTCGGCTCTCCCCAAACCGCAAAGGAATCCAATACCTAGTTAAATGGAAAGGGTATACGGTCGCAGAAAATACTTGGGAACCAGCATCTAACCTATTAAAAGCGCAATCACTTGTTAAAGACTTCCATCAGAAATATCCGAAGGCGCTTAGAACAATTCCCACCAGGAGTAACCCCTAAACCAACAACTCTCATCATGACCTCTGTCGACGATTACCTTTATCCTTGTTACCAACAAACTTTTCAGAGAACTCCTGCGATCACATGCACTCAATCGACCACGGCTATCCCCAAAGCGATCCATAAAACAAGGGAGAACTCCTCACGAACCAACAGACTTTGACTCTTCATATGCAAACTACTCCACCTTCCAAAGAAACAAATTCCTACTGTTGCAGGAGCAACAAGTCTATAAAGAGGGGATGAATGTTACGAACCAAGGCCAAGTCCTGGCCGAGGATTGTCCTATTTTACTCAAGAAAGACCTCTCTCACTTTGCATTGCTGACTCCCTTCCATTTCCTGGGCTATCCCTCCTGTGGTACAAGATATTGCTATTGCAAAGGCACTCTAACATGACCAGGCACCGGTTTCCTAATCGGGTAATCATCGCGTGGCAGCCACATGGCCACCCAGCCACCATGGACCAAAAACAGCAGCACAAACTCTTAGAAACTGTTGCATAAATCATCTGACATCATCAAGGCTCCAATGACATCATGGCTGACTGAGCAACTCCACAGTGACCTCATAGGCTCACTAAGCGCCCCACAGTGACATCATAATGATGTCATCGCTCCACAAGGATCAGTAATGCGCTCAGTAAGCCTGAAACTTGACACAAGCAAGTTTATGCCTCTGTAGTCCTATTGGATGGTACCAAAGAGTCTAGAATAGTCCCAGTACTTTGTAATCGACCCTGTACACTGTATATAAGCCCCAATGAAGCATGGCAGTCGTCAGACTGTCCATTTGTGATACTCTCATACTCCTGGGTACTCCCCTGTGACCGCTCAGTTTAAAGACTTCCCTCGCCTCCAAGGTACTCTTCAACGACCGCCTTGTCTAAAGCCCCTTCGCTGCACTGGCCTCCAGTCTTCGCCTCTGCCTCTTGCAACACCTACCAGTCCCCATCTGGTACCTCCTTGTCGTTTGGCTCGTCCTCCTGTTCAACGCCGCCTTCGCTGCGTACCATCTGTTCCGACCTTTGCCCACCTGCTCCTGAGTCCTTAGTGATCAGCAGTACGTGTCTTGACAGTGGAGCAACAGAAAACTTCATTAGCCAAGGAATTGTGGAAAAATTACAAATTCCACTTCAAACTCTCAGAACCCCCAGACCCATCATCAATGTAGATGGCACCAGTAACCAAGGAGGAGCACTAACCCATTATGCTCATATGGCCGTACGACATGGCCCCACCACACAACTTCTCACATTTTACGTCACAAATTTGGGAGAAGATAGAATGATCCTCGGCTATCCCTTCCTAAAAGCGTTAAACCCCCTTGTCAACTGGAGCACTGGTCACCTAAAAAACCACCTAGGGGTCCTTCTCACCCCTGTACCCCTAGCTAAATCATCAAGAATACGGATTGCACAAATCAGGACGATTACCATTCCCCCTGAATATTCATGACATCAGAAGGTCTTCTCAGAAGAAGCAGCCAAATGACTCCCACCCATCAAGGAGAACTCGACTTCAGAATCACCCTGAAACTGGATGCCCCCAAATTCCTTGATTGTTGAACTTACCCACTCCCCCAGAATGAGAAACAGGAACTATCGAAGCAAATACAAGAAGACCTAGCCAAACGTTTCATTAAAGACAGAGTCTTGGACTTTGTATCCCCTGTCTTTTTTGTCCAGAGAAGGACAGCACCGCCCCATGAATGGTAGTAGACTACCGAAAGCTCAACAATGCCACGGTCCCTGACTACCATGCCTTACCAAACATGGAAGAACAATTGCACTGATTAAGGGGCAAAACCACCTTTAGTAAATTCAATGTCAGAGCTGGCTATAACAACATCCTGATCCACCAGAAATTGACACAAAGGCGCCTTCAAAACCCAGTTTGGCACCTTTGTCCCCATGGTAATGGGTTTCAGCTTTACCAATGCTCAGCCACCTTCCCAATGAGCAATGAACCCATACCCTCCGACCTTGGCTTCTAAATACCCAGAAAACACCTGCAACTACCTAACAATGTGGCAATAGCCACAGGAGTAGGAGAAGAGCTCCTTCACCAACAAATCACACACGAGTTCCTTGACTTACTCGAAAGAGACTCCTATTTCCTGAAAGCATCAAATGCACCTTTGAACACACTAAAATTGATTTCCTGGGTTTTCGGATCAACCAAGGAACCCTCAAAATCGACCCAGTCAAAATGGATGGCCTCAAAAATTGGCCGAGACCCCCCAACAATCTGAAACAGGTACAACAAATCATGGGCGCCCTCAATTACCAACAACCGTTCATCCAAGACTTCGCCAAGATAGCTTGCCCCCATTTTTTTCCACAATCAAGAAAGGGACCCCCCTTTCTCTGGACCCCAGAAGCAACTGAAGCATTAGAAATCTTAATATCAACAGTCTTGCGATGACCCTGAACCTATACACTGCCAACCCTGACCTCCCATACGAATTAGAAACTGACACTTCACAATTCGCCACCGGGGCAATTCTGTTTCAAAAAGACCCAAGAGGAAAAAGGAAAAGATTGGCAACATGTCACATGCATTCAACGAAGCAGAAAGGAACTATCCAGTATGGGATAGGGAGTTCCTAGCCCTGATTCTAGCACTCCAACACTGGCGATACCTATTGGTTGGAACAAACACCCCATCAATCTTTACTGATCATGCTAACCTTGCCCACTATCGACTCCCCCAAAATTAATCGAAGAATTGCAGGTTACATTTCCACACTGGCAGACTACCATTTTGAAATCCACCACAAACCCGGAACCTCCAATCGTGCCGATGCCCTCTCATGACAACCTGACCACAAAGATGGGTCAGGAGACAACCAGAACATCATGGCACTCCCTAACAAATTGTTCATTTACACACTCCACACTGAGGATCTCTATACCCAAGTACTAACCAAACAAAGAAGGCGAAAGTCAGATCTCCTTATGTGGAAGGATCAACATGATCTTCAAGAAGAAGAAAATGCACTATTCAAGATGGAAATTGGTGGTACCCTATCAAAGAACCCCTCTTACGAAAATCTTGCATCCTATCATGACAGTTATTCTTGGGGGACATCACAGGAAACACCCGAACCTTGTACTCAATCCAAGAATCCCTTCTGGTGGCCAAGATGGCCTACTTCATACGGACTACATCGAGGGTGTGCCACCCTGTCAAGCCAACAAGTCCTCCACACACCCAACTTGCCCCCCAATTTACACCCATTCCTCCCAGAATTTCAAAAACCCTTCCAACTGTTGCCATTGATTGAGTCATCGACCTCCCACTGTCAGAAGGGAACAATGCCATTATGACCATCACTGACCAGGACTCCACCAAAGGCGGCTATATTCTTACCCTTGCTGTAAGGACATGGGAACTCTGCAAATGGCTAAACTATTTTTACGCTAACGCCTTCCCATGGACCAGAGTCCCCTCCAAAATTATCTCTGACCATGACTCCCGCTTCACCTCCAATTTGTTTCCAAGAAGTTTCCCGAATCCTTGGGATCAACCAGAATTTAAGCACTGCCTACCACCCCCAAACTGACGGACAATCAGAAAGGACCAATCAGACCTTGGGAAATGTACCTACGAGCATCTACACAGGAGAGAAACAGGAAGAATGGGCACACTGGCTTCCCATAGCCCAATAACCACTTAACGCCCACAAATCTACCACCACCAAGAAAACCCCTTATGAACTCCTCATTGGATTTAACCCTCAAGGACTTGGCACTCAACTCAAGTCCAAGTTTCCAGGAATCCAAGAATGACTCCAAGCATTAAAGGACATGAGGGAATCAGCACAAGAAGCAATGAAAAGGGCACAGAACAACTGGATCAAGGAAACCAAGTTCAAAGGTTTCAAAGAAGGACAGAAGGTTTGGCTGGAAGGCACTAACTTAAAAACTCCCCATCAGTTTCATAAGTTCCGCCCAAACGATTCGGCCCTTTTACCATCACTAAGCGAATCTCCCACATCGCTTACCAACTACAGCTTCTCACCCATGGAACATCCACAACATGTTTCATGCCTCCCTCTTATCTCCGGTCACGAGACAACTGAACATGGACAAATTTTTCCGAACCACCACCTGACCTTATCTCAGGAGAATATGAAGTTGAAAAAATCACTGCTCAATGTATCCATAGGGGCCGTCTCCAGTACAGGGTCCAATGGAAAGGGTACTCCGCAGCAGAAGACACATGGGAGCCCCTTTCAAATCTTAAAAACGCTCAAGATGCTATCACACCATGTTTCACACCTACAACAAACCCCA
>JAGFNK010001283.1:0-11584 GCA_025769875.1 Russula earlei
CATGGTGTGTGCCAGGAAGGAGCCCCCCCAGGAAGTGCACACCTGAGCCCATGGGGCGGTGAAGTGTGTCCAAGAATGCAGAATGACTTCATAAGACTGAAGCTCCAAAGAGGAGGAGAGCACCTAGCGGGAACGAGAACGTGTTTGTTCATTCAACTGCACTCAGGTTCACACAGATGATAAGGGAACAACAGGGCAACTTTATTCAACATGGTAGCAGATACAGGTGGGAACTAAGGCTAAGGGACAGGAAAAGCACAAAAGACAGGCATATGAAAGGAAATCTAGATGTGAGAAGGGGACCGAAGCTGGACAACGCAAGGTATTGAGTCGTGGTCTCCAGCGCCTGTGGTAGTGGCGTGTGGTGATTGTGAAGGATGGCCAAGGCCAGGTGTGGTGACAAGGGGTGTGGTTGAGTCGCGACGTGAGGAGGGGGGAGATGCAAAGGAGAGGCTGGAGGGGGGATAGGGAGAGTGCTGGTGGGTGGTCGCTTGGGCGCTGATGGCGCTGCCGAACGTGATTGCGGGTGGGACGATTGGAGAACTTGGATGGCGAGAGCGAGGTAGAGGAGGGGGGGGTGGAAGTAGAAAGGGAGAGGGAAGACAGCGGCAGGCTGGGAAATGGACGCATAGGTGGGTGCAGATCTCTGACTAACAAAGTGAGAGTCTAGTAAAAAAGGGGAAAAGCATACCGAAATGTACAGTAGCAACACCGTCCGATGGCAACAAAGATGGCGGCGTGGTACGGGGCTCTTCAGCTGTGTTGGGACTCGTTGGTGCATGGTGAAGGCGGGGGCGTTGAGGGGGAGGGCATGCAGCGGTGATGGGGTGAGGGTGGCGTGCTGGCAGCGACGATGATGATGATGTGAGGATGAAGAGGAGATGGCACGAAAGGAATACGCACATATGTACTCTTGTAAGCAATTCGGCCAGCCATATAGCTGTGTGGGTGAGTCGACATTGAGGCCATGCGCCTTTGCAATGCGAATGCTAAGTGAGTCGGTGGCACATACACATATGCTTGTTTTTTTTGAGTTGCCTTCCTTGCTGCCACACATCACTTGGACACTGTACGTTGCTTCTCACACCCACCTCACCTTCACCTAGCCCATTCTCTTGCTCTTGAGGTTGAACATGCCATATGCCAACATCTTCAAGTCCGTTGTCCAGCGTGCTCTGCTTGTGGTCACTTTATGGGTGAGTTTTCTGTCTTTCAGTTGCAATCAAGACTGATTCACTTACCAGTGGTTCCGTGGCACAATCTCAGTGCAGGATGAGCACCATGATGCTGCAACCAGGTGAGCTTGATACCTCAAGTTCGAGCTTTCATTTGGGTGGCACGCCGACCATTTGGGTGGCACGCCGACCATTTGGGTGGGAAGGTGGATGAGGGTCGTCGACCGCATGGTGGTCTTTCTGAGGAATCTGGGGAGAACGCGAACTGACACCACACGTATAACCAGTCAAATAAAAAAGAGTTAGGTCATTGCTAGAAAAATGCTTCCCTTGTGTGATATATCACCCCGTCAAAAGACTGCACCTCAGGCTCTCTGTCGGTCTGTTGGAGGGCACACGATGACTGAACAATGGCGTTCGTGGTTCAGCTGGCTTATTCCTACCAGCACATGAATGAGGGGAATGTCCCATCTGACAACAAAAAAGGGCATTCAACAGCAAAGGGGCATGCTTGGGTGTCCGTGTGCGTGGGCGCAATGAGGCCACAGGACCTAGGGCTGCCCTGACAGCCTTGTGCAATTGCACCACTTGGCATGGGGCAAAGATGCAGAAAAAAAGAAAAGAGCAAGATGCACAGGGCACAAACTGATGGTACCAGCTACCCTGTGACGTGCTAAAGACTTCCATCGCAGGCTACAGGGATGTTGAGGGCAATACATCAGCTACATCCCAGGCACACGTACAACAGGGATGGCCGGCAGCGAGGAGAGGGAGGAAAGGAAGAGATCCGCTTACTCTTAAAGGGGAGGATGGTGAAAGAGTGGCCTTGCTTTCAGCATGGAGAGGCTTCCAGATAGGACACAGTACCTTCATAATCATGACTGCTCACAGAGGTATTCACTAGGGATCTGCCTGCTCTTGAAAGGGGAGATGGTGAAAGAGTCAACTGCCTTGACAATAGTGTCCATATATCCAAGTCTAGTATAGAAAAGTGTTAGTATATTCTTAAAATCGAGCCTTCTTATTTTTCTCCATAGCTGATGCATCCTCCACTGCAAAGCGCAAAATCCATGAGGCTGTCCCAAATTCCATGCCACCAACATCTGCCAGCTCACTGCGAGTGAGTGGTATGATGTCTTCAATCGTATAAAGTTTGTGGGTTTCTACAAGGATGTCAGCATACTGTGAGAGATCTTCACCATATTTATTTCAGACAGGGTGCTCTTCAATAGAATGGAGCCACTCCCTCAGGTCAGGGTAGGTGATGTTCCTATTGGATGTGGTGCGCTTTGACTGGGGCAGTGAAGACCCAGGGTTCGGAGTAAAGGGAACGATGTTTTCAGAGCAAGGTAAGCAATGGGAGTTCAAACCATTAACATTGTTGGCAAAGGCGCCACCCAGCATCATCATCATCATCATTTGTGCCCATTGGGGTGGATCAGAGGACAATCCAGCCACCATGTGGCTAGGGTTTGGCATGGAGCCCAATGTATCGGAAGGGGGTGGTTGTGATGTTTCCTGGTTCCTGACTTTCACCTGTCAAAAGCATTTGTCCATGAGATTCAGTTTGTCTGGGGGAGTATCAACTGTTGCGAGGCGACGTGCCTGCAAAGGTGGTTTTAAGCTATGAAGATCCAAAAGAAAACAATGGCGTGTACCAACAAGGAGGCCCAAATGCTCAGATCCTCCAACATGTACTGGTAGTGTACACCATTCATTTGCACATAGCACAGCGTATTGTGTTTTTCGCACTGGTGTTTATCAGTCAAGAGCTTTAAAAGTTCATGTTGTTCTTGGCCAGGGAGATCCAAAAGTGCATTTGAGGGTGCTGACTGTACCTGGGTCTTTCTTTTCCCTGGACCCTTCCATTGAGAAATCATCAGATGAAATTATGCGGAGTAGCATTTACATTTAGGTGCACCTTTTCTGTGCCTGGTTCAGAGGTATCAACAATCTGGATGCTGAAAGGCTTGACTTTGCCCTTTCCACGGTTTTTTGCCTTCTGTTCATCGATATGGTTCCACACATGCTCGATTAGCTTTTGAAAGGAAGCTCCATCTTCAAGCAACTTTGCAACAGGCTTGCCCATCTTGGGCACCATCCAGGGAAGGATGTATCCGATGTGTGATAGACAGATGATGCTCATTTCCATTTTGGCTGCAATTTGGACAAGAAGATCTGAAAATGAGATGTCAGATTCGACAGCAAGTTCCCGAGACACATTTTTGTATGGGACATCAAAGGTGAGGTTGATTGTTGGATGGCTTAGGGTCACTAGTCACCAGCAAAAGGGGTCAATTCATCATTATTTGCACACCTTCCTCTTCAATTGAAGCATCACTCCCTTCTATGGGTCCGATGGGTGAGGCGTGTTTACCATCATCTGCAAGAGTATATAGGTCCAGTGGACTGAGTTCCCTGGCTTCTGCATTTACATAGGCATAGGACTCTTCCTCCCCATCCTCATCAATAGCAGGAAGGGATGTCTTGGAAGCCTGAGCTCATGGTTGTGATCGCTTTGGTCAAGTGGGAGTGCCTGAGCTGTCACTTTCATTTCCACCAGTTTTTTTTTGGGCAGCCTTCCTTTGGCCAGTAGTGTCACCGCCGTCGGGTCAGACGATGATTAATTAGATCCGTTGAGTGTTGATGGTAGAGTTAACTGGTAGTCAAGCAGTTAATGAGAAGAAAGGAATCGATTGTCTGGTAACTAGACAGGAGATTCGACTTGGGCTCTTAATGAGTCCATCGTACGATTTATATACCTGTGAGAATACCTAGAGCTTGTTGGTACATTCGAGAGTAAGAGCCCACGAGAATCGTATGGAAAGCTAGAGACTGGTCGACGCGTAGGAGGAAAAGACAAGTGGCTTCGACGCGTGACCGGAAGGTTCGAAAATTTACCATACACGGTTCTTTCCTTTACGCCCTGGTGGGCATGCGGTATCAAGTAGTACATGTCAGTGCAGGCTGGCATTTTGAAGCACATTGCTTTGAGCCCATGAGGGTTTAGGGGGTTGAAATGGAGGGGTAGAGCAAGGTATGGTGAGCAGCTCTGGGAAGGGAAGAACACCCTGTCATCGTCCTGGAGTAGGAGTGGACAAGTGGACGGTTGATGAATAAGCCACACAACTCTTTACGCACTCGCTTTACGCTTTCTTTACATCACGCTTTTCATCGCACACTCAACTAAACATATGCCACATGGCTGGGTGTTGTCTGATGATGCATGCTGGATTATCTTACACATGTCTTCAAGATTGACCCTTGATGATATCACCCATCACACTGGAGTTCCTTGTCGTACTATAGAGCACATTGTGGCTGATTTCAGATCTTGTGGAACAGCCAATCGCCCAACAGTCTACTCCAACCAGCAAATAGAATCCTTACAATGCAGGAAGTACAAGTGAGTTCCCCACATTCTCTAGTTCATTCTGTGGCGCATATTGGCTAGTTTCTTCAAGGCACCATCGTCCATACTCTGGATGCCTATCTTGACAAGCTGAGAGATATTTTAAGAGAAAGGACTGGTGTTGAGGTGTCATTGACGACCATATGGTGTACCCTGAGAAGGAGTGGCTTCATGATGAAGAAGGTAAGTCATTTCACCTTGAGTTCACACTCAAGTGCACTGACTTGCCCAGCTGAGCAAAAATGCACTAGAGCACAATGAGGACCTGCGTCTTCAGTATCGGTATACCTTTGGCATCACCTATACTGCAGAGCAGGCAGTTTTTGTGGACGAAAGCTCCTTTGATTGCCAAACTGACCTTTGAGGGCGAGCATGGGCAATGTTATGAACCAAGGGCCAGGTACTGGCCATATATTGTCCTATCCTACTCAAGAGAAACCTCTCTCACCTTGCATTACCAACTCCCTTCCATTTCTTGGGCTATCCCTCCTGCGGTGCAAGATATCGCTATTGCAAAGGCACCATAACACGACCAGGCACCCATTTCCTAATCGGGTAATCATCGCGTGGCAGCCACATGGTCACCCAGTCACCAAGAACCTGAAACAGCAGCACAAACTCTTAGAAACTGTTGCATAACTCATCTGACATCATCAAGGCTCCAATGACATCATGGCTGACTGAGCGACTCCACAGTGACCTCATAGGCTCACTAAGCACTCCACAGTGACATCATAATGATGTCATCGCTCCACAATGATCAGTAATGCGCTCAGTAAGCCTGAAACTTGACACAAGTGAGTTTATGCCTCTGTAGTCCTATTGGATGGTACCAAAGAGTCTAGAATAATTCCAGTTATTTGTAATCGACCCTGTACACTGTATATAAGCCCCAATGAAGCATGGCAGTCGTCAGACTGTCCATTTGTGATACTCTCATCCTCCTGGGTACTCCCCTGCGACCGCTCAGTTTAAAGACTCCCCTCACCTCCAAGGTACTCTTCAATGACTGGTCGCCTTGTCCAAAGCCCCTTCGCTGCACTGGCCTCTAGTCTTTGCCTCTGCCTCTTGCAACACCTACCAGTCCCCATCTGGTACCTCCTCGTCGTTTGGCTCATCCTCCTGTTCAACGCCGCCCTCGCGGCATACCATCTGTTCTGACCCTTGCCCACCTGCTCCTGAGTCCTTAGTGATCAGCAGTACATGTCTTGACAGGCAATGTCAGGGCAAGCAGCAGTAAGGAAGAGCTTTTTCATTCAAGGAAAACAGTGTGTCCTGCTATCTATATCTACAACAGACTAGAATACAAAGTATCCAGTTATTCGCTTCTCCCAGCACTCTCGCTCAATGGCATCATCTATAGCCAGCTGGTTGAGGGTTCTTTCACATCTGAACTATTTACCAGCTTCATCAAAGGTCTACTTTTGAAAATGAATCCCTTCCCTGGCAAGAACTCAGTATTGATCATGGACAACGTGCGCATTCATAGAAGTCCACGAATACTCCAAATGGTCAAAGAAAGGTATTATATTGTTTTCTCATACTGATGTATTGCTCATTTGATGAAGGGGATGTTGGCTCCTTTACCTGCCACCATACTCTCCTGATTTTAATCCAATTGAACTCACATTTTCAAAGATCAAGGCCTACATTCGTCGGAATGGGGGTGTGGCTTGTGCTGACTTGGGTAGTGATGATACCGATGTGTGGGTTTTCCTGTATAGGGCAGCATTCTCTGTTATGTCGGATGATGCAGCAGGTTGGTTCCACAAATGTCACTATATCTGACTTTTTCCAAGTTACTGTGGTGTCCCCTTGTTGTACTGTCTTGTACCTTGCAAAGCTACCATTCCGGCCTTGAACATCATTGAACCCCAAGCCAACTGCTGCCCCAAGCAGCGGGAGACCCCCACCACTCATGGCTGCTGGCCATGAAATCAGCTGTGCTGGCCTTTCCCCCTACAACCTGCTCCCCATGTTCTCACCCATGTCCACAAACTTGCTACGACGCCTGCATGGGTGCCTCATGTGTGGGCCCTGTTGTTGTGTAAAGTGAGCGCATAAAGAGTCATGTGGCTTATTCATCAACCGTCCACCCTGTCCACTCCTACTCCAGGACAACGACAGGGTGTTCTTCCCTTCCCAGAGCTGCTCACCATACCTTACTCTACCCCTCCATTTCAACCCCCTAAACCCTCATGGGCTCAAAGCAATGTGCTTCAAAATGCCAGCCTGCACTGACATGTACTACTGGCCAAAGGAAGGCTGCCCAAAAAAAAACTGGTGGAAATGAAAGTGACAGCTCAGGCACTCCCACTTGACCAAAGCGATCACAACCATGAGCTCAGGCTTCCAAGACATCCCTTCCTGCTATTGATGAGGATGGGGAGGAAGAGTCCTATGCCTATGTAAATGCAGAAGCCAGGGAACTCAGTCCACTGGACCTATATACTCTTGCAGATGATGGTAAACACGCCTCACCCATCGGACCCATAGAAGGGAGTGATGCTTCAATTGAAGAGGAAGGTGTGCAAATAATGATGAATTGACCCCTTTTGCTGGTGACTAGTGACCCTAAGCCATCCAACAATCAACCTCACCTTTGATGTCCCATACAAAAATGTGTCTCGGGAACTTGCTGTCGAATCTGACATCTCATTTTCAGATCTTCTTGTCCAAATTGCAGCCAAAATGGAAATGAGCATCATCTGTCTATCACACATCGGATACATCCTTCCCTGGATGGTGCCCAAGATGGGCAAGCCTGTTGCAAAGTTGCTTGAAGATGGAGCTTCCTTTCAAAAGCTAATCGAGCATGTGTGGAACCATATCGATGAACAGAAGGCAAAAAACCGTGGAAAGGGCAAAGTCAAGCCTTTCAGCATCCAGATTGTTGATACCTCTGAACCAGGCACAGAAAAGGTGCACCTAAATGTAAATGCTACTCCGCATAATTTCATCTGATGATTTCTCAATGGAAGGGTCCAGGGAAAAGAAAGACCCAGGTACAGTCAGCACCCTCAAATGCACTTTTGGATCTCCCTGGCCAAGAACAACATGAACTTTTAAAGCTCTTGACTGATAAACACCAGTGCGAAAAACACAATACGCTGTGCTATGTGCAAATGAATGGTGTACACTACCAGTACATGTTGGAGGATCTGAGCATTTGGGCCTCCTTGTTGGTACACGCCATTGTTTTCTTTTGGATCTTCATAGCTTAAAACCACCTTTGCAGGCACGTCGCCTCGCAACAGTTGATACTCCCCCAGACAAACTGAATCTCATGGACAAATGCTTTTGACAGGTGAAAGTCAGGAACCAGGAAACATCACAACCACCCCCTTCCGATACATTGGGCTCCATGCCAAACCCTAGCCACATGGTGGCTGGATTGTCCTCTGATCCACCCCAATGGGCACAAATGATGATGATGATGATGCTGGGTGGCGCCTTTGCCAACAATGTTAATGGTTTGAACTCCCATTGCTTACCTTGCTCTGAAAACATCGTTCCCTTTACTCCGAACCCTGGGTCTTCACTGCCCCAGTCAAAGCGCACCACATCCAATAGGAACATCACCTACCCTGACCTGAGGGAGTGGCTCCATTCTATTGAAGAGCACCCTGTCTGAAATAAATATGGTGAAGATCTCTCACAGTATGCTGACATCCTTGTAGAAACCCACAAACTTTATACGATTGAAGACATCATACCACTCACTCGCAGTGAGCTGGCAGATGTTGGTGGCATGGAATTTGGGACAGCCTCATGGATTTTGCGCTTTGCAGTGGAGGATGCATCAGCTATGGAGAAAAATAAGAAGGCTCGATTTTAAGAATATACTAACACTTTTCTATACTAGACTTGGATATATGGACACTATTGTCAAGGCAGTTGACTCTTTCACCATCTCCCCTTTCAAGAGCAGGCAGATCCCTAGTGAATACCTCTGTGAGCAGTCATGATTATGAAGGTACTGTGTCCTATCTGGAAGCCTCTCCATGCTGAAAGCAAGGCCACTCTTTCACCATCCTCCCCTTTAAGAGTAAGCGGATCTCTTCCTTTCCTCCCTCTCCTCGCTGCCGGCCATCCCTGTTGTACGTGTGCCTGGGATGTAGCTGATGTATTGCCCTCAACATCCCTGTAGCCTGCGATGGAAGTCTTTAGCACGTCACAGGGTAGCTGGTACCATCAGTTTGTGCCCTGTGCATCTTGCTCTTTTCTTTTTTTCTGCATCTTTGCCCCATGCCAAGTGGTGCAATTGCACAAGGCTGTCAGGGCAGCCCTAGGTCCTGTGGCCTCATTGCGCCCACGCACACGGACACCCAAGCATGCCCCTTTGCTGTTGAATGCCCTTTTTTGTTGTCAGATGGGACATTCCCCTCATTCATGTGCTGGTAGGAATAAGCCAGCTGAACCACGAACGCCATTGTTCAGTCATCGTGTGCCCTCCAACAGACCGACAGAGAGCCTGAGGTGCAGTCTTTTGACGGGGTGATATATCACACAAGGGAAGCATTTTTCTAGCAATGACCTAACTCTTTTTTATTTGACTGGTTATACGTGTGGTGTCAGTTCGCGTTCTCCCCAGATTCCTCAGAAAGACCACCATGCGGTCGACGACCCTCATCCACCTTCCCACCCAAATGGTCGGCGTGCCACCCAAATGGTCGGCGTGCCACCCAAATGAAAGCTCGAACTTGAGGTATCAAGCTCACCTGGTTGCAGCATCATGGTGCTCATCCTGCACTGAGATTGTGCCACGGAACCACTGGTAAGTGAATCAGTCTTGAATTGCAACTGAAAGACAGAAAACTCACCCATAAAGTGACCACAAGCAGAGCACGCTGGACAACGGACTTGAAGATGTTGGCATATGGCATGTTCAACCTCAAGAGCAAGAGAATGGGCTAGGTGAAGGTGAGGTGGGTGTGAGAAGCAACGTACAGTGTCCAAGTGATGTGTGGCAGCAAGGAAGCAACTCAAAAAAAACAAGCATATGTGTATGTGCCACCGACTCACTTAGCATTCGCATTTGCAAAGGCGCATGGCCTCAATGTCGACTCACCCACACAGCTATATGGCTGGCCGCGAATTGCTTACAAGAGTACATATGTGCGTATTCCTTTTGTGCCATCTCCTCTTCATCCTCACATCATCATCATCGTCGCTGCCAGCACGCCACCCTCACCCCCATCAACCGCTGCATGCCCTCCCCCTCAACGCCCCCGCCTTCACCATGCACCAACGAGTCCCAACGCACAGCTGAAGAGCCCCGTACCACGCCGCCATCTTTGTTGCCATCGGACGGTGTTGCTACTGTACATTTCAGTATGCTTTTCTCCCCTTTTTTACTAGACTCTCACTTTGTTAGTCAGAGATCTGCACCCACCTATGCGTCCATTTCCCAGCCTGCCGCTGTCTTCCCTCTCCCTTTCTACTTCCACACCCCCTCACTCCTCTACCTCGCATCTGCCATCCAAGTTCTCCAATCGTCCCACCCGCAATCACGTTTGGCAGCGCCATCAGCGCCCAAGCGACCACCCACCAGCACTCTCCCTATCCCCCCTCCAGCCTCTCCTTTGCATCATCTCCCCCTCCTCACGTCGCGACTCAACCACACCCCTTGTCACCACACCTGGCCTTGGCCATCCTTCACAAATCACCACACGCCACTACCACAGGCGCTGGAGACCACGACTCAATACCTTGCGTTGTCCAGCTTCAGTCCCCTTCTCACATCTAGATGTCCTTTCATATGCCTGTCTTTTGTGCTTTTCTTGTCCCTTAGCCTTAGTTCCCACCTGTCTCTGCTACCATGTTGAATAAAGTTGCCCTGTTGTTCCCTTATCATCTGTGTGAACCTGAGTGCAGTTGAATGAACAAACACGTTCTCATGTTCCCGCTAGGTGCTCCTCCTCTTTGGAGCTTCAGTCTTATGAAGTCATTCTGCATTCTTGGACACACTTCACCGCCCCATGGGCTCAGGTGTGCACTTCCTGGGGGGGCTCCTTCCTGGCACACAACCATGCTACTGTCACACGATATGAGGGAAATGATGTTGCACACCACAATGCTTGAGTCAAAAACACTATGGGGCTGCCTCAAGACAGCCCATGGGTACAACATGAGGGAAAAATAATAGATATAGACCGTGATTTTGAGTTGTAATTCATCTAATACACATGTGGAGGTGGCTTGAGTCCAGCTCCACCAATTCTCACTCAAATCTCATGAAAACAATGGGGCTGCCTAGCCCTCATTCAGGCGATTCAGAGACAATAAGTTTCATGTGAATTGAAGCTGTTTTGAGGGAGATATTCGCCCCACACGTTTGAGAGGGTTTTCTGCACCGATTTGGGTGGAATTCAAACTCCGCCAAGTGCACTGAAAACAGCAATAAATGATCCTCTGAGGGATTGGCAGCATGTTGCAGCAACTTAGTGACTGCAAAGGCTATGTCTGGATGCATTGCAAGCATTATGTATAGGAGTGATCCTATCACTTGCTGGAATTTTGATTGCAAGGCTGGGTCAGCAGTGGAAGTGTTGGGAGAGGGGTGATAGCCCTCTGGTAGCGTAGTAGGAGCAGGGTTTGTGTTAAGCAAGTTGAAATGCTGCAGCACTTTCTTTAGATATTCAGTCTGATCCAGATGTATCTGGCCAGACTTGTGTATAATGCGCATGCATAGAAATTCTTGGGCATCACCCAGATCTCAACATTCCCAGAGCTTCATGAAGCACTCCTTTGTTTTATTGATTTGTTTTTTGTCTGCTCCGAAGAAGAGCACATCATCAACATAGACAATGGCTATGAGACTCTTGTCTTTACTAACAAAGAGTCCAGAGTCAGACATAAGGCAAATAAGGCCAAGCAAGGCCATGGACTTGTCAAGGGCTTTCCACCATGCAAGTGCTGCTTGCTTGAGTCCATATATTGCACATTTCAGACGCATGACCTTTCACTCTTGGCCTTTTATTTTGAAGCCCTCAGG
>JAGFNK010001284.1:0-11569 GCA_025769875.1 Russula earlei
GATCGAGGAGGGAATGTAAACATAGGCGAGGGTGCCGTGAGTGAACTTTAGGTAATTGCAATTGCCAACCCGGGCTAACGAGCAGTTGTTGCCGGATTATTGAAGATCAAATCAGTACCCCTGACGCGTGATAGATAACGCGGCGTCAATCCTTCGGCTCCAGGGACCGAGGGAGTAGGGTGTCATCTGATAACAGAGGCTTGTGAAGAGGGAAAAAATGATAAGCTTGTGTGTGAATCTTCGACTTTGGAATTTAGACATGGTCAGGGCCCATAACCTGTTGAAGCAGATGGGCGCAGGTTATGATAAGAGCGATAAGATCCTTAAGATCTATCAAAAAATATTTCAGTATTGTGTAAGACAAGACTCTAATTCAGTAATACCTATCAAAAGATATCTACAACGCGTGATTAGTTGCGAGAGATAAGATAGGAACAGTAAGTACTCACTTCAGTATTGTGTAAGACAAGACTGAAGTGATCTATCGAAATACGATGCTCTTAAGTACTCCAGAGCGTCTCTAAGTACACTGCAAGTAGCTACTATCAATAAGAAGCAAAGATCATACAAGGATCAGTCGTTAGTAGCTACCGATTGTCATCAATTAACTTATCATTGTAAGTAACACAGATCTCAGCATATAAGCTGAGCTGGTGATGCCCGGTCCGTGTAACCGACGCATCAACGCATCTGAGCTGTGATTACATCACAACATCCCAGGGTTGTGGTAACATACCAAATCACTCAAATCAATGATAATCTCAACAACTGGGGGTGACGAAGTTGAACGTGAGACAGGGTATGAATGTCTGGCAAAGTCTTGAAGCAGACCAGAGGAGGTTAGCACAAAGGGAGGAATTGTTATTCAAGTAAGCAGCTAATGAGACTATATACAGCAGGGAGTACTAAGGCGAGCATGATATGAAAGAAAGCATGAACGGGAATCAAAGATGTAAACATGAGATTGAGGTAAAGAAAACATGAAACACATATATCATTCCCATGATATCATAACATCCTCCTGTTGATCACATAATTGAGAGTGATGGGGTGAGAATGGGAATGTGAGACATTGAAGGCAGTGATTGCAGTTGTGCACAAGGGGGGAGATGGAGGCATTTGGGCTGAGTGCCCTCACATACAGTGGTGGTGATGTTCACGATCTTGTGTGAGGACCTCTTGTAAGGTATCCATGTCAGGAGGCTTTCAAGCACAACCTAGACCATGGGAATTGGGTTGCAGCGGAGGAGCTCCACCTCATGGCTTTTGAGTATGGCCAGCACAATGTGGAACAGGATGTCAAGTCCATTGAGAAACAAGATGTCCCACATGTGGAAAAGTGTCTACAACAACATACATATTCAACACAATGTGCAGACACAAGAGGTGGAGGGGAGTTGAGACCAGTTGGGCATGTGGGCAAGGTTGAAGAAAGGACAGGAAGGGAGGGAATGGAGGGGATTTGGCAGGTCACAGTTTGTTTCAGATTGGACATGGATAGCATCATGCTTCAGCTCATGGTATGCACATATGCATGAGTCAAGGTACATGGCGTAATGCTGGAGATTTGTAGGAGCATCAAAACCTGAAGTGAAAGAGTTAGCTGGTTCAGATGGACCTGCAGGGATATGGGTGCTGGGGGCACAGCTGCAGTACATACCTTCCCGTTGACTGGTGCCCACATTTTGTAACCATAAAACCATAAAACCCCCAAAGAAGCCAGATATTGAAGTACATTGTCTGTTGCACTGTTCCAAATCATGGTATGGAGAACAATGAGCACCTTGAACACCACCAGATGTCAGCCCACAACAAGGAAGAAACAAGAGTGCACATGAGACCTGCAAGTCATTGGTTCAGCTGTGTGGTATGGGCATTCACCTGAAGGGAAGGTAGACTGTAAGAGAAGAGGGAGGGAAGGAAAGGAAGTAGGGCAAGGAGTGAAGGTGAGCAAGAGGGAGGGAGATAGGGAGAGGGAGTATTTGTATTTGACATGTGCAATTGCATGCTCCACATTTGAATAGAATTTACATAAAATATTCGTTGCCTTTTTACCTTTGCTATGTGTTGCCTGTTGCCTGTTATTCATGGGCAAGGGAGCAGTCCCAACATTCCAAAGGGCAGCCAAAGCAAAAAAACAGGCAGAGAAGAATCTGACTGCACCTTTGACCACATCCAATGATCCATCTCACCATCCTGCTTCTCTGGACTCTGTGGCTCATGCAACACCTAAAATTGGCACTGGAGTGCAGATGCCATCAGGACAGGTGGGGAATTGGATGAGAAGAACCATGTTGCAGCCCCAGGCCAGCATGTGACACATTCCTGTGGTGCAACAGCTGCTGTGTCTTCATCCCAAGCCAAAAAACCACCCATGGCATTGCCCCCTCTTCCCAGTGAGGGACATGAAGCTCCAAATGAGCCACAACCTATCCACCAAGCTTCCATTGCAATTTGAGCACTTCTCCAGCAGGAAGTTCTTGCAGAGGCTGGCCACAGACAATGATGACAACTCAGTTGTAGATTCCCCTGTGTGGCAAGATGAGAGTGGCAATGTCAGCAATGACAGCATTGTTGAAGTCATGATGCAGAAGAAAAGCAAAACTGCTACTGCTCCAAAATGCAGGAAAGTGGCAATAGCACACGAGGATGAAAGCAAGTCAGAGGATGATGAAAATGGTTCGTCATGGCAGTCTTTGGTGTTCCTACTCACCTGATATTTTGTTGGTGTTGGTCCAGAGACATTTTCATTCACAGTAGAGATAATCAATAGGCAGAAAGGGAGCCATGCGATGGATATTGTTACATTGACAATACCCTGGTGCACAATGCAACAAATGTTAGCACAACACCTCAATGTCTACCCCTCAATGCTACATGCACAGTATTGCCTCAGCACTGACCCCAAAGGCTCCCTTCTGCTTGACCTCACCATGCCAGTGCACCTTGATATGATGATCACATTACTCCAGCCCCTTGTTGTTCCTGCTCATCTTCAGAATGGGAAGCACTCCACCTGAAAGATGAAAGAAATCAAGGTCCAAGTGACTAACAAAGATGATAAGATATCATCTACAAATAGTCGCCATCAGACCAAGGTGAGCCACAGTGACCAGATGCTTGAAACAAATGCTGACAGACATGCAGAAAAGCACCAAGTCCGGTAGTGTTCCACATGACAGCAATGCTGATATAGAAAATTCTGCTAGTGAGTTGTTCCATAAACAGAGAATTGAAGTGCATCAGAAAATCTTGAACACATTCTCCTGTGACATACACAGCCTTCCAGACAAGCCTGCCTTGTGCTGGAAAGATCTGGTGCAACACTTGTGTTTTCTAATTTCAACAAGTGCTCTCAATTTCTGGTCATCAATGGCTGTAAGTACTTGGTGCCATGATTCATAGTGAAGTCAGCTTATATTGTTGGAAGGTCAAGGATCCCAAGACATATCCAGTGACCACAAAACTGGCAGGAATCAATCTGGGAATCAATCTGTATGCTGGCAGACCTTGCTCACGAAGCCAAAATCAAATCCCTGCCATGACTATGTGTGGACAGCCTCAGCCACTCATCAACCTTCCATATGCCATCCCCCTGCTGCAATACAATTTCTATCTTCCTTGGTTCCCTCCAAGTCAACTGCCACCTCCCAATCTGACTTCAGGGCTCCTACCAGTAACCAATGTGGGAATTCTCCCAAACCCTGTTCCAGTGAAGATTGAAGTCCCAAAGATACACACTTGGCTTGTGTACTGTGACATGCACCCTGATCATAAAGGGGACAATTTCAAATTTCATGAAGAGGGCTATCGTCATATCAACCAGCTTGTTGGAGACCATATGGATGTGGAGAAACTATCAAGGTAGCTCAATATTGGGAAGGGCACAGCTGATTTATTGATTCAATGTGCAGAAGAGGACATGGTTCTTGTGAACACTGGAAGCTTTTCAATGGTTGGCTGATCTCCTACTTATCATCACATTGTAACTTGCTCTTGTCCCTCCTTACAACTTTTATATATATAAGTGTGATTGTTTCTCCAGCATAGCAACAAACTGGAAGCTCAAGGAATATCATGCATGAATGCAGCATCACACATGACAACACTGAAAGGTGCCCAACAGCAGCCCACTGTCACTCACCACATCACTCTGACCTACCGAGCCACCCCTCAATTGTTTGCCATTGTTTTCCGCTGCCATACATGAGGGCTCACTGTCAAGACACGTACTGCTGATCACTAAGGACTCAGGAGCAGGTGGGCAGGGGTCGGAACAGATGGTACGCGGCGTAAACGGCGTTGAACAGGAGGACGAGCCAAACGACTAGAAGATACCAGATAGGGACTGGTACGTGTTGCAGGAGGCAGAGGCGAAGAGTAGAGGCCAGTGCAGCGAGGGGCTTTAAACAAGGCGGTCGTTGAAGAGTACCTTGAAGGCGAGGGAAGGCTTTAGACTGAGCAGTCGCAGGGGAGTACCCAGGAAGTGGAGAGTATCACAAATGGACAGTCTGACGACTGCCATGCTTCATTGGGGCTTATATACAGTATACAGGATCGATTACAAAGCACTGGGGCTATTCTAGACTCTTTGATACCATCCAATAGGACTACAGAGGCATAAACTTGCTTGTGTCAACTTTCAGGCTTACTGAGCGCATTACTGATCATTGTGGAGCGATGACATCATTATGATGTCACTGTGGAGCGCTTAGTGAGCCTATGAGGTCACTGTGGAGTCGCTCAGTCAGCCATGATGTCATTGGAGCCTTGATGACGTCAGATGATTTATGCAACAGTTTCTAAGAGTTTGTGCCGCTGTTTCGGGTCCATGGTGGCTGAGTGGCCATGTGGCTGCCACGCGATGATTACCCGATTAGGAAACTGGTGCCTGGTCGTGTTATAGTGCCTTTGCAATAGCAATATCTTGTACCGCAGGGGGGATAGCCCAGAAAATGGAAGGGAGTCGGCAATGCAAAGTGAGAGAGGTTCTTCTTGAGTAAAATAGGACAATCTTCGGCCAGGACTTGGCCTTGGTTCGTAACATTCATCCCCTCTTTATAGACTTGTTGCTCCTGCAACAGTAGGGATTCGATTCTTTGGAAGGTGGAGTAGTTTGCATATGAAAAGCCGAAGTCTGTTTGTTCGTGGGGAGTTCTCCCTTGTTCTATGATTTGCTATGGGGATGGCTGTGGTCGATTGGGTGCATGTGGTCGCAGGAGTTCTCTGGAAAGTTCGTTGGTAACAAGGATAAAGGTAGTCATCGACAGAGGTCATGATGAGAGTTGTTGGTTTAGGGGTTACTCCTGGTGGGAATTGTTCTAAGCGCCTTCGGGTATTTCCGATGGAAGTCTTTAACGAGTGATTGCGCTCTTGATAGGTTAGATGCTGGCTCCCAAGTATTTTCTGCAACCGTATACCCTTTCCATTTAACTAGGTATTGGATTCCTTTGCGGTTTGGGGAGAGCCGAGAGTTTAGGATCTGTTCTACTTCATATTGTTCTTCTCCTTCGACTAATATTGGTGGCGGGTTTGAAAAGTTAGGACCATGGGCAATGGTTTCTTTGTAAGGTTTAATCAGGGAGTGGTGAAAAACCGGGTGTATCTTCCAAGACTTTGGTAGCTCGAGGCGAACATTTACTGGATAGGCAGTGGTGACTTTGAATGGCCCATAGCGTCGAGGGGCTAGTTTTGCTTTTGGGTGAGTGGTTCGTAGATTCGTGGCTTCCAGCCATACTTGATCCCCTTCTTTAAAACGAAATGTGGAGGATTGAGGTCCTGATTGCCTCATGATTTCCGTTGCTCGGTTCAGGGAGGCAGCTACTTCTTCTCTGAGTTGGTTTAATCTTGATAGTCTTTCTTGGATCGAAGGGAACTTTGATGTAAAGGCAAGGGGCGGAGCAAATGTTGGGTTAAAGCCATACCAGACTTCAAACGGGGGTTTGTTCGTAGCACTGTGTTGTCTGGCATTATGTGCGAACTCCATAAAGGGAACTAGTTCTGCCCAATTGTCTGCTTGATGGTTGCAAAATATTCGTAGGTATTGTTCTAGTTCTTGGTTAACTCGTTCTGTTTCTCCATCTGTCTGTGGGTGATATGCTGTGCTTAATGATACTTTGACATTTAACTTCTTCCATAGTTCTTGAGTGACTTTTGCTGCGAACTGAGGGCCTCTGTCCGATATTATTTGTGTTGGGAGCCCTATTCTTCTCCAGACGTTGTTCATGATTAGTGTCGCTGTTTCATCTGCTGTGATTGTCTTGTGGCAAGGGGTAATGATTATTGCTTTACTGAATCGATCTACCACGACTAGGAGGCTGTCGAAGCCTTGTGAAATCGGTAGGTCTGTGATAAAGTCCATAGTAATGCTTTTCCATACTTCTCCAGCTGGTGTAATCGGTACAAGGGGTGTTTCTGTCTTTGGACGGTTCTTGGTACTTTGGCAAATTGCGCAACCATCTACATAACTTTTGACATAAGTTAGCATTCCTGGCCACCAATAGTTTCGGCTGATTAGTTCATAAGTTTTCCATTGGCCAGGATGCCCAGTGGCAAGGGAGTCGTGGTGTAGTTTTAGAATTTTCTTTCTTAGGGTGTCGTTGTTTGGGATATAGACTTTTCCTTTGAATAGTATTAGTCCATCTTCAAGGTTCCAGTCCTGTAAGCCTTTGGATAGTCGCCTTGGTCCATTCTTTATAATGATTGCTAACGCGTTAGATACTTCTGGGTCATAGTCTTTGCTAGATCGTAGTTGTTGTCGAAGTTCCTGGTCGCCGATTGGTTCTGTAGCAGAGGTGCGTGTTGCTCTAATTTTAAAAAATTTGTCATCTAGGAGCACCTTTCCATCATTTTCGTTTTGTATCCCCTCTTTAAAGTCTGGCCGCCTGGACAGACCGTCTGCTTTGTTCATAGTTCCTGGGTGGTGGGTGATGGTGAAGTCGAAATTGCTGAGGAGGAGTGCCCATCGGGCTTGTCGTCTCGTGAGTTTTTGTTTTGTCATGAAGTATGTCAAGTTATTGTGGTCTGTCCATAGATCAATGGGGTGTGTAGCGCCTTCAAGGTAGTGTCGGAAGTGCCAGAGGGATAAGACGATAGCAAGGAGTTCTTTATCGTAGATCATGTAATTTCGTTGTGCGGGGTCCAAGGATTTCGAGAAATAGGCTACTGGGTGATATCTGTTAAATTCAGTCGGGTTGTTCCAAGATTGCACCGACAGCAAAGTCACTTGCATCGCAGATGAGTCGAAAGGGTTTCGTGTGGTTAGGTAACATGAGGATTGGGGCCTGTTGTGAATGCTTGGATTAGTTTCTGAAATGCTTGTTCTTCATCGTCTTCCCACTTGAAGGGGTTTTCTTTCTTTGTTAAGTTAAACAAGGGCCGTGCTATTCGAGAGTATTGGTGGATAAATCGTCGATAGAAGTTGCAGAATCCTAGAAATGCTTGTACTTCCGTAACATTGGTCGGAGTAGGCCACTTTGTAATGCCTATTAACTTGTCTTGGTCCATGGATATTCGTCCTTGGGAGATATTGATGCCTAGGTAACTAATAGAGGTTTGTCAGAAAGCACATTTCTCTGGTTTCAAGTATAAGTCGTGGTCTTGGAGTGTTTTTAGGACCTTATGTGTCCAGTCGTCTAGTTCGTTCAAGGTTTGCGCCATGATTAGTATATCATCTAGATAAACAACCACTCGTTCAGTGGCAATGTATTTTGCTAGGATGGTGTTCATAAAGCGTTGGAAAGTGGCTGGGGCGTTGCAGAGACCAAATGTCATTATCAATGGTTCGAAGAGTCCTAATGGTGTCTTGAATGCTGCGAGGTGTTCATCGCCTTCTCTGAGGCGAATGTTGTTGTATCCCCATCGTACGTCAAACTTGGTAAAGTATTGGGCTCCTTGGAGTTTGTCAATTAATTCAGGAATCAAGGGTAGTGGATACGCGTCTTTGACAGTTGCTGTATTCAGGGCTCTGTAGTCTTGCACTGGTCGTAGATTTCCTCCTTTCTTTTCTACAAAGAAGAATGGGCTGGCAATAGCTGCTTTTGATGGTCGGATTGTGCCTCTTTTCAAATGTTCGTCTAAGTATTCTTTTAGGGCTTGTAGTTCCTTGGGAGTAAGTCGATAAATGCCAGAATCGCGTCGGGCGATCCCTGGTTTTAGATTGATTGCATGGTCCCATGGTTGGTGAGCAGGAAGGCGTTGAGAAGCTTGTTCATCGAAAACCTTTCGCCATTTCAAGAATTGGGCGGGGATAAGTTCGTCTAATGTCTTAGGGGGTGTTTCCGCATTGGCTAGCTTGGTAGCTGTGGTTGATTTGGCTCTTATGTTGATTGTTATTGGGCTAAACGCATCGTGGATTTGTTCGTCAACACATGGGTTCAATGGTCCTTCAGTATCTGGGAAGATTAGTGCAGCAATGTCCGTAAACTCGGGTTCTTCTTCTTCAGGGAAAGTAAGCGCTTGTATTTGGTAATTCCGCGTTCCAGATGCAGATGCAATGGTTATGCTTGGGTGTGTGGTGAGGCAAGTTCGGGGGCAGTTCCTCAGTGTGATTGTATCATTTGCCCAATCAATATCTGGGTTGTGGTGTCGTAGCCAATCAGTTCCTAAGATAATGTCGTGATCTCCAATGTTAGTGACCAGGAATTCTGCTTGTTCGTCATGAGTGGCGCCTGTGTGCGCTTGGATGCGAAGTCTTTGGATGGTGCTAAAGCGTATTAGTCCATTGGCATTTTGTGTTCCATCTACATTTTGTGCTGGCAAGGGTTTGATCATAGTTCGAAGGTGCAGGTGGTGTCTTTGTGCAAATCGTTCGTGGATTATCATTCCTTCTGCTCCACTGTCGAGCAGGGCTCTTGCACCGATTTCTTTGCCGCTTGTTTTCCCTACCAAGGTAACTTTCAAGGCAATGGAGGGGGAGCGAATATTCTTGGTAAAAACTTTGGGGTAATTGATTTCTCTTTGTATCATACTGATTTGGACCATGTCCCTCCTCGGTGCAGAAGGGGGTCCAATTAAAAATCCATAGGAGCAGATCTTGGGCGGAGGATTGAGTCTGCAAGTGTCTCTCTCCAGGTTGTTAGTGATGCAACAGGAACGGGTTCTTCTTGTGCAGGTTCGACGTTTTCATCTTGAATGGTTGTAGCTCTGACTGTTTGGGGGCGAGATCCTTGTCGTTGGCGTCCTTGAGCTGCTTTCTTTGCTCTACATTGATTCGCCATATGGTTCTTCTTTCCACAGTAATAACAGAGGTTGTTCTTGCGTTGAAATTCTTTCTCTGCATCTGTGAGAGGTTTCCTTTCACTTTTGAGTTCCCAGGGTCGTTCATTAGGCTCTCCTTGGTACAAGTTAATTTCCAATGGATTATCGGATCCTTGAGTGTTTAATCCTCGGGTACGCACAGAGCGTCCTCCTCGAAAAGCAGTGGAGTTGTACAGGTGAAAAAGGTTGTCGAATTCTCTTGCTGCTTTGACAAGGGCTGCAAGTGTAGTTTGGTGTCGGTGTGATTCCCAATATTGTCTGATGTAAGGCCGGGTTAATGTTCTTCCTAAATGCGTACATCTTTGTTCTTTCATCGGTGGTAGCTCGTGACGCATGGTGTGACCATTTCTGATACCATTCATTAAATGGTAGTTTTCCTTGATAATAGGTGTGCATGGTATTAGCGGAGGCCAACTCTGCTTCTGCAGGGATAAAGTGATCGGCAAAGGCTTTCTTGAAGTCGTCCCATGACCCATAGTCTGCTACGGTACGAGCCATAGCTTTGGTGGTTTGTTCTCTAGCCCACGCTCCGGCGGGTGTTCCTACTTTAAAGTGGGTCAGTGCAGCGGCAACTTTCTTGCTTTCGTCTGTAAAGGAGTCTCCATTGATGTAATAATAATTTGCCAAAGCTGCCCAAAAGGCTTCTGCGTTATCAGCCTTTCCATCAAAAGGTTCTGGTGCTGTTCCGACAAGGCGTGGATTGCTTGACATGGTGGGATTTTGAGTTGTTGTAGCTGTAACAATAGGTGGGGCTGAACCTTGTAGTTGGATTCTAGTTGGAGTGAGCGTTCGAGGGACTGCTTGTGGTACGTTGCTAGTTGTATGAGGAGTAGGTTGTTGGGTATTGCGTCGAGTAGAAGGTCCTGGAGTGGTGCTTCGAGTGCTCTGAGCAGTTCCTAGGATAGCGGTAACTTCTTGAGGTGTTTTGGCTGAGAAATCGACTTCTCGATTGTTATAGTAAACCCAATGTCTTCTAGAACGGCTCCACTTGACTGGTCTGTCTAGGAAGAGGCCTGAGTAGTTATAGGGGTTGAAGTCTTGAACGTTTTCTGCTCCTGGGGCTGCCGCTTTAAGTTGTTCGGTGGTGACTTCGTCGTTATCGTCTTCGTATAACCAAGTGTCAGAAAGATTTCCGTGGTTGATAATAGGTGTGCCTGCAAATTTTCCTCGGTAACAGTGATCTTGGGTGTCGTAACTGAGGTTTTCAAATAGGAGTGGGATTAGGTTTTCTTCTTCGTCAGTGACGTCCCTCCTAGTGCTCATAGATCTAGACGACTGTTATAGTCCAATGGCCGTTGTTCCAAGGATATGCGATGGTGTAGGCTGGCTTTAGTCGAATGGTATCAGGTCTTCCTTGATGTTTTCTTAATTGGATTCGGGAGTATTCTTCGGTAATGCTGCTTTGTGTTAGAACTACTCGGGTTTTCCACAGATATCCTTCAAATTCTGCCGGAGAGATGGCAAAGTCACTTATTTCCTTGGTGGGGTGCTTGTAAACTATAAGTGTGTCAGTCGTTGATGCCAAGCTTGGGTACAATAATTCTTGAATTCAATTAATTCTCTCCTTGAACGTGTAGGTAGGTTTAATGCTAAGAAGGATTGTTCTGGTAGGTAGCAGTGTAAATCAGTACTCCTTAGATCGGCACTATCAGGGGATTCAACAAGGGGTGATGCGAAGGGTTGGGTAGGTACAATAGGGGTAGGAATACGATTGGTAAACAAGGGTAAGTAGGCGTCAGGAGGAGTAGGAGGTAATGGTCTTTCAACAAGAAATCCTCTTGCGTTGGGAACTGTTTCTCTCTCAGGGGGTCGTTGGGATGACGCGCGTCTCCTGTGTCGAGGAGCCAGATTTATCGAATGGGGAGGTGGTAATCGCCTGGCGTCCACAAGGTAATTCCGTCAGGAGTAGGAGGTGTGTCTGGTCGAAAGTTGCACGTGCAATACTCTGTTTTGCAGTTACACCTTGCTGTCCACGGATTTCGACTCAGTATTTTCTGTGCTGGCAGACCAACGTTCTTGACTAGTTGGGACAGTGGTCTGAATTGGTGTGAGGGGTCGAGGGGCGAGACTTGAGGCTTCTAGGATTGCTGGGACAGAATAGTATGCAGGGGGACCAGTATATGAGGCGTCTGGGCTGGTAATTGCCCAAGGTTGATTATAGTCTGCGTCGTACAACCACGAGTTAGTTCCCAATCGAAGGTGTTGTGTATTCCTGGTACAACCGCAAGTTGGACGTAAGATTGGTTTTCCCTTTGTATTCTGTTGAGGCGTAGGTGGTAGAACTGGACAGTGAGACGATAGTAGCTGATGT
>JAGFNK010001285.1:0-11554 GCA_025769875.1 Russula earlei
TTCTTCCGTTTCTATATATGGTAGGAGTAGGTTGACATGGAAGACGTCGTGTATTTTCATAGATGATGGAAGTTGGAGTTGGTAGGCGACTTTAGAAATCTTTTGATGATGGGAAAGGGGTCCGTAGCGTTTTGGGGTCAGCTTGTGGTTCCCTCGTGTTTTGAGGTTTTGCCTTCTAGCCATACGAGGGTTCCTTCTTTCATTTTCCGGGTTATCAGGTCTGGAGGGTTGTTGTTTGCGTTCCAAAAGTTGTTGTGCGTCGTGTCTGGATTGTTCTAGTTCTCTGAGTCGATTGGTCGAGGGGCGGGGAACGTTGTTGTCTTCGAGGTTTATGTTGATCTGGGGTTTGAATCCCATGAGGAGTTCGTGTGGTGATTGTCGTGATGTTTCATGTTTCCACGAGTTATGTGCGTACTCTGCAATGGGAAGTATCTTTGCCCAGGAATGTGGATGGGTTGAGGTCCAGGGTCTCAAGTATTGTTCTAGCCAGGTGTTCATTCTTTCAGTTTGTCCGTCGGTTGAGGGTGGAATGCGGTGGACATGTTTTGTTTGATGCCTAGGCTTTTGCATGCTTTGGAGAAGTTTGATGCAAATCGGGGTCCCTGTCAGATATGATTCTTTTGGGGATGCCGAACCAAGGCACGAGGTGTTCAGATACTCGTGTGCAACGCCTGTTCCATCGATCGTTTTGTTGCATGGGATGAATTTTGTTGCTTTAGAGCATCCTTGATCGACTATGGTGAGAACGCTGTCAAATCCTTCCGATTTTGGTAGGTCTGTAATAAGGTCCATTGATACGTATTGAAAGGGGCCTTGTTCAACATGTGTGTCGAGTGGAAAGGTCGTGGCTTTCTTTCTGGGTATATTGGTTTTGGACTCCTGGCATTTGGCGCAACCTTTGACGTATTGTTCTACAAATTGTCGTAGTCTAGGTCCTTCGTAATGTTGTTTGACTAAGTCCCATGTGTTGGCGATTCCAGGGTGTCCTGCAGGTGGGGCATCGTGGAATTGTCGTAGGATTTCTCGTCGTTTGTCGAGTTTGTCAGGTAAATAGATTTTTCGTGTGAATATTTCAGGTGGAAGGAGGGTGGTTTTCTGTTCTTCTACCCCCTGTTAAGGTCTTTGCGACGAGAAAGTGTGTCGGCAATTGTATTGGTGTGTCTGGGAATGTGTTCCATAATTAAGTTAAAGTCTTGCATATATTGCATCCATCTTGCTTGTCGTCCGGTTAGTTTTTGTGGTTCTTTGAAGTATGTCAAATTTTTGTGGTCTGTCCTTATCCGAACGGGTTTCTCTGCGCCTAGGAAGAATGGTCGGCCACTTTTGAGGCCGAAGATGATGGCGGCTAGTTCTTTATCGTGTGCGTCGTAATTTCTTTCTGCGTCTAGTAGTGTTCTCGAGTAGAATGCTATAGGATGGAGTCCATCTTCGTATTCTTGGGAAATAACTGCTCCTATAGCAAACCCTGATGCGTCAGTGTCGAGGATAAATTGTTTGGTCCAATCTGGAGTTCGGAGAACTGGATAAGATACCATGTATCTTTTAGTGATTGGAATGCTTGTTGTTCCCTGGATGTCCATTCCCATTGTTTATTCTTTTTTGTCAGGTCATTGAGTGGTCTAGCTTTAATTGAGAAGTTTGGAATGAAGTTGCGGTAGAAGTTGCAGAATCCAAGGAAGCTGCGAACTTCTTTTAATGTTTTTGGCATAGGCCAGTCTTTAATCCCTTTGACCTTTACTGGGTCCATGGTAATCTTTCCTTCGCCGATGATTACGCCTAAATATTCGACTTTTCTTTTGTGGAATTGGCATTTTTCTGGTTTAAGATATAGGTCGTGCTGTCTCAATTTTGATAGGATGTGGTCAACTTTCGATTTATGTTTTTCTTCATCATTTTCTGTGGCGATAATGATGTCGTCCATATAGATTTTCAGCCATCCTTGAGCGAGTTCCTTCTTGAAAGATGTCGTCCATCATTGTCTGGAAGGTTGCTGGAGAGTTAGTTAGTCCAAAGAACATTACCGTTGGTTCAAATAATCCATCGCTGGTTTTGAAGGCTGCTTTCCATTCGTCTCCCTGTTTAATCCTAATGTTGTTGTAGCCCCATCTGATGTCAAACTTAGTGAAGAGTTCTTTGCCTGCTAGGGCATGTATCAACTCTGGGATTAAAGGAAGTGGATAGACAGTTGGGTATGGTCCATTTATTCAGGTTTCTATAGTCTTGTACTGGTCGAAATTTGCCATCCTTCTTTTTGAATCAGGAAGAAGCCACTCGCATATGGTGAGTTGGATCTTCTAATTCGTTTTAATCGTAGATTTTGTTCGAGAATTTTCCTTGTTCTTCTTTTTCTTTGGGAGAGAGGGGGGTACACTCTGCAATTGATTGTCGTGGGGGCGTCGGGCTTAAGATCGATAGCGTGATCCCACTTTCTTGGCCCAGGGAATCTCTCCGATTTTTGTTCTTCAAACACTTGACCATAGGCATGATATTGGAGGGGGACTATTTGTTGCCAAGTCAGTTGCTTTGATTGCATTTGGGATTCCGCTAATTGTTGGGCGATTGTAGTTTTTCGTAGTTGTGTTTGTACCCATAGTTCATCGCCTTCTTCCCATTGTGCGATATTCCTTATCCATTCTGGTGTTTCTTCATTTCCGGATAAGGCTATCTTTCCTAACAGCGTTCCATTGGTCCAATTGATTTTAGGGATTTGTTGATTCAAGGAAGGGGTATCCTAAAATTAGATCGTCTTGTCCGATGTCTGCTACAAGGAATTGGTGTTTGCCTTTTTGTCCCTAACTAGCTTCTAATTCCAAGGTCTACCGCTTGAGTGATTTTTCCTAGACGATTAGGGGTGTTATCAACGTTTTTCACCACCCTTGGTGTCAACAATTTTCGTGTTTTCAATTGAAGTTGTTTGGTTAATTTAGGGGGATATGAAGCATTCCGTTGCTCCACTATCGATTAACGCAGTCTTCTCTTCGGCTTTTGAGGTTCCAACGTACATAGTCAAGTTGACCTGCATTGACTTTCTTTTTATAACTTTATGTACATTGGTACCTAGGGCCCGAGCGATCGCCGATATGCTCAGGCGTCCGAAAAATCCTTTCCTTCGTCATCGTCGGTCTCTCCATTCAGCATCCTAATGAACTCCTCTCTTTCCTCTTTAGAGAGGGCTTTAGCGGCTTTTGCAACTTTGGCCGTCGCACTTTCTTCAACGATTTCGACAACGGAAGATTCGGATGTGGTGGTGGTCACTTCTGCTGTGTGTGCGCGCGTTGGCTCGCGTTTTCGGTTTCGTGGGGCAGTCTCTGGCAAGGTGTCCTTGTTTTGAGCAATGGAAACATCTTCCTTCCGCGCGATGTTTTTCTTTGTCGGCTTCAGTGATCGCCTTGCGTGCTGCGCCTGCACTGGTATCCATCGCGTTTGGGTCGCGTGGTGGAAGGCGCGCGCGCGGTGCGGCGGTATTGTTGGTGGTGTTGCCGTGCACGCCCCAATTTGAAAGGCGGGCCCAAGGGCGACTGTTGTTCGAATTGGCGCTTCTGTTGTGGGTGTTGGCGTGATCGGTGAGGACTGCGCGCTTTGCGCATCCAGATACGATGTTGCTTTTGAGCACCGGTCATCCATTCTAAGAAGGTGGTTGGGTCTTCCTGACTAATAATTGCTTCGACCAACTGGTTTGGGAAGGCCGCATGCAAACAGGCGCATAACCATGGGATCAGTCTGTGTGCAGAGATCCTCGATCGAGCTAATAATTCAAAATTAGCTATATATTCATCAAGATTATTCTCCTTCATCTTGAGTTCACGGAGTTGATCTTGCGCGCGTTCGCGTTCGGCGTAATCGGTGAACGCTCTCTTGAACTGTTGTTCCATAGGCTTGCCAGGCTGTCAGTCCAAAGGGAATTTCGTCCTGGGTCCATCATTACCTTTTTCGAGCCAGTCGTCCATCGCTTCAACCCATCCGTCGACGCGTGGTCCTTCCATTAGTGATAGGAAGTAGGCACACTTTTTGATAGGATTTTGAGCAATTTTGCTGTCAAAGTTCATCCTCATAAAGCGTCGAAACGCAGTGAGGAATGCGTGAGTGCGGGCGCGGTCGCCGTTGAAGGCTTTGGGTGGAATGCCTTCGAGTTTGCCATTATCCGAGGAGCGTGTGTCGCGGTCGTTCGTGGCGTATACGCCGTAGTCGTCAGGGTCGGGGCTGGGAGGTCGTCTATCGCGTCCTCTGAATCCTTGAAATAAGGAGGGGCGTGGGTACTGCCTGCGCCGTTCCGGACGACGCCAACTGTTGAGGTACTTGTGCGGGTGGTTCTTCTGGTTCGTCGGCCGCGACGAAAAGTTGCGTCGTGGTCTGGGGTTCTTGTTCCATGGGTTCGGCAGGTGCGGGTCCGGGGGTTGGTGCGCGAGACGGGTTCTTCGAGTTCGGAATTGGTTCTCCTGATTTAATGAGCTGTTCCATGTCAAGACCCTTGAGAGGGTCAGAGATCAGTCCGAGAGCCGGGCGTGCGATCGTGGTAGGCCTCGAAGTAGTCTTCGCGGCGTCGGATTTCGAACCACACGCCGTAGAGTGTCCCAAGGCCTACTTTGGCCCTTCTGTAGTAAGCATAGTACCCGGTCCAGGGTACACTGTCTATTCCCCACTCTGAGGAAGTGAGCATTCTCTCTGAAGGCTTCAGGGACGAATGCGTCGTCGAGGTCCGGGTTCAGCTTGAAGGGACATTTGAGTTTCTTCAGCCCTTCTTCTGTGGGTTTTCCTTGTCCTTTGAACCTCCAGTCTCTGGCCATGGAAGTCATTTTCTCAAAATCGTTGTATTCGGGGGTGGATGCGTGTACACGCGTTCGGGGTCAAGGGTTTGAAGGTAAGCTTGTTCTAATGTCACCGACTGGGGGCGGTGTCACTGACAAATCGGTTCACGCGCGAGACGAGCGCAGCGAGTCGAGCGAGACACTAAGTCCTCGCGAGTTTCGGGGATCTCGGAGACAATACTGTCGAGACAGATATGTTCCGCGGAGAGGGGAAATCATGAATAAGTCTTCGCGTTGAGAAGACTTATGAGTGAGAGGAAGTTCAGAAAGATTTGCTTGAGGTCTTGCAAGCCTACAAGTTCCAAAGCAAGAAAACCAGTGATATTTCACAGGAGAACAAGCTTAGGGCTTGTCCTCATTAATCGACAGTCTTATATACACGTTAGATACTATATCAAATAGTATTCGCGAGGTAGAGGTGAGGTGATCGAACTAGAACATGCGAGAAATGTCTGGTACACATGAGGCTGCGAGAGAGAGTCATGAAACACGCGGGAAATTCGAGGTCTGTCCGGGTAGGCTTATCCGGTTGCCAGTCCGGTCCGATGTACTGGTTCTTGTGACATGACTCCTACCCTGTCTGCAGAGCCCCTCTCATCTTGTTGTCATACTCTAGAAGGATCTAACACTCCTTCCCCTCCACGAGTATTGCTTGCTTGACTCAAGCATATCTGCATTGGTAGGACGCGTTTATAGATGCGACCATTGATCTTATTTAAGGCACTTTGGAGCCTTAACACCTGGATGTATGGCATTAAAAGAGCCAAGGGACTTTGGCAGCTGAATGGTAGAACAGTGGTACCACCAGAACTTTCAATCAAATGAAGACTACTACAAGAGCTCCATGATGCCCCAACCGCAGGACACCCAGGCTGAGACGAAACCATCAAACAAGTGGCATCACTATACTGGTGGCCCAGGATGGCCCAGTGGATCAAAGACTATGTAGCAGGATGCCCAACTTGTCATCAAAACAAGATCCAAATGCACTTACCCTGAGTCCTGCTATACTGTATCCCTACTAGTCAAGATTCACTACCATTTCGTCAGGTTGCTATGGACCTCATCACTCAACTACCCAAAAGCAATGGATATGATGCTATCTTAATGATAGTCAACCACAGAGCATCTAGAGTGGCAATATTCCTCCCCTGCATCACCTCGATAACTGGACCACAGATAACCCAAATGTATATGGATCATGTCTATGGATGGTTTGGACTGCCAGAAAAAGTAATAACTGATAGAGACCCACATTTCACATCACATTTTGGGAAGGCCCTCGCAGCATGCCTTGGCATAGATCAGAACCTATCTGTTCCACCCTAGGACCAATGGCTCATCTGAATGAGCAAACCAATGGATCGAACAGTATCTTTGCCTCATTACTCACGATCAAACTGACTGGAGCACCTGGTTAACCATTGCATCAGCCATTTACAATAACAAAACCAATAGCACCATCAAAATGTCGCCATCGGAGGCATTACATGGCTATAGAACCCAGCTTCACCCACAACTTGGAGCTGCCACTAATAACAAATTCACCAAGACACGTATGGTGACCCTTCGAAACAAACAGGCTCAAGCAATCACCATGATCAACCTCATGGCACAGAATCACCCAGTGCCAGCTGACATGTATCACGAGGGGCAAGAAGTGTGGCTAGAAGCATTGAACTTATCCTTACCATACCTGACCCCCAAACTAGCCCCCAAAAGACATGGACCATTTAAGATCCTACAGAAGGTGTCTCCAGTGGCATATCAATTACAGTTACCCGCAACATGGCATATTCACAATGTCTTCCACACCTCACTACTAACACCCCATTGAACCACACCAGCCTATGGCGTAACCTTTGCAGCTCCACCACCCCCCCTTCTCAAAGAAGAGGGACAACTAGAACCTGAAGTTATCCTGAACCATCGATGAATTGGAAAGTTGCAGCAACTCCAATATCTAGTGAAGTGGGCTAAACGTCCTATCAGCAACGCTATGTGGATGGAAGCAACAAATCCCACCTTATGGCCATTACTACTGAAATATCACCAGTCCCAAAAACCTCACCTACCCATACGTATAAAAGCACCTACCTCACACTCTACAACAGCATCCTCGAATGCCTCTACTCTAACATGTCTACCATTAGTCTCTCCACTCCAGAAAGCCACGTCTCTCCTCTCCCCTCTCCAGCAGGCCCCCTTTCACCCAGGATGCTCAGGACCATCCTGGACACATACCCTGACATATCCTCTCCACAACTACGACTCTTCATTGATGGCCTCCTTGAGACCATATAGGTCAGGGACGTGGGCCAAGAGGCCACCTCAGCCAACGCCCAGCGCCAACATGAACAAGTTCTCGAACTTGAGTCACAAGTTGCATGGCTATCCCACCAACTCAAAGAACAAGACCAGCCCCCCATATACACCCTGTAAGGTTTCAGATCGAATGATGGCCGTGCTCCTAACCTCCTCATCCTGATCCCAGGGGGGAACAGGACACATGCAGTCACCCACTTCATGTGCTGAGACCAAGACCGACCCACTTGGGCCCTGGGAGTGTTGGGAGATCAGCCCGATGAACCACAGTTTGCATCATGCCTCACTGCAGCTCCCATCAATGATATCAATCAGCCGACTGAAAGCCTTCCCCAGTGGTTCACCCTACTCATCTGTGCTGACTCCGCAGAACTCCCCTATGTCCTCGAAGAAGGTGACCGTGAGACTGACTGGGGAGTTGTTGCCAACATCTTCCACTACAACTCCCTTGACACACACCTCAGCGACCTACTGGTCAAGCAAGACATTCTTGAAGGAGACATACGAGGGACGCACAACGACCTGTTGTGCTGTCGATGCCAACTCAAAAGGGCCAATGCTGCAACCCAACTCACCCACCTCAAACTTCATGAGCCCCCACAAGATGCGCCTGCAGCCATCTGTAAGGGCTGGAGACATTTTGGACAAGGACATCCAACCTTCGCTGAGGGTGATGTCACAGGGGCTCATCGTGATGGATGAATCTAAGGGAGACAGCGCACAGACAATGACTGAACGCCAGCAAAGCATAGAGCTGGCAAACCGACATGGCGTCCAAAGAACCCCCGTGTCCATAGTATAAGAACATGTAGCTTGCACATCCTGTAGACCCTAAGTCAAATCTCCTGTCTCTTAGTCTCATAGCGTCTCAATCGTAGTCTCATTTCTGCTCACAAGCATTGGGAATGCTTACTCATACCTTGAATACTATTCAAGTCTTTCATTATCATCACTACTCCAAGTGACGGTGACACCCAGAGACCATGCCAGGTCTGCCCCCACTGACAAGCAGCAGTTTTGGCATGCAGACTGCCCAGATTTTTGTGTTTGTCCCATATAACTTCTCTCTTCTCTCCCTCTGTCTTCTTCTCTCCCTCCCCAGTTCCCACAGGACTGACAACCCTGTCCCAATCCACAAAACTCTTCAAGCGGGTTCTGTCTGTGACACACAAGTGCTTTCAATATCACTGGCCTGTTTTTCTCCGTGTGCACATGCATTTTTCCTTTCCTTTCATTTTCCCCTTCCTTTCCTCCTTTTTTTTCTGCTGGGGCTTTTCTAATCCACTCTATATCGATTACCTGATGGCATGCGACACGATTTTCACATGTTGAGCTCTGCATTGTTGTTTATTTTCATTTTCATTGCTTTCTCTCCCATGTGTGTGATTTTCACATGTTGCAGTGCCCAGGTGCATTTTCCTCTTTGTCTTTATGAGCTCTCTCTCATACCCTGCCCTCTCTTCAAGTGCAACAAGCTCCCTCTTTGGTGCATTAATGTGCATTTGCGACTCGACGTGCTTCAATGTTCTAAGAATGATGAACCAACTCGACCAGATTTGGAAGAAATGCAGAGAATTATTTTAAATTTTCAACACCTCCATAACATTGTACACGAGTTTTTTTATTGGTAGCATAAAGGAACGAGAGCCCTGCTGAAAAAAAGAGAAAGTGCAAGAGAGCCGGGACTGAAGGGATCGAGGGAGTGGAGATGATCGCGTCCTGATTAAGATGTAAACCGGTCGGGGACGTGACCTGAGAAATAAAACAAAACATGAACGAGTGTCGTAAATGGTCGAGTCACGATCGTGCGAAGGAAAGGGATGGGGTCCAATCGAGGTATGTTCATCATGTATGAGACGCATTCAAGTGCTCGTTGTGATGCGAGAAACGACCACAGCCAATGCGATAAGGATGCCCCAACGCCATTTATCCCACACGACCTGTCGCCACGTTGCGGCCCAACCGCGACTGCCGTCTCCCGCTCCTGTCGTGGAGACAGCACGTCCTTTCCGTGGGCGTATAACACCCGCGGGCTTAGGCAGGGCAGTCGGAGGTTGAGTGCCCAATCCTACTTTGGGCGTGGGAATGAGGGGTAAGCATGAGTCAGAAGAGGACTCTGATGTCGATGATGCTGTGTCTGGGTCTGGTAGACCACGCTCTTTCTCGCCCATGTTCGGTAGGGGTCGGCGAGAAGGTGTGCAGTACTGGAATTGATAAGGTCCGTTAGTAACAATGCCTTGCACAGGTCAACAAGAATAAACCGGTAGATGCCACAGCCAGATCAGCGGCAATCAATCATGATAGATACCGAGGCGATGACTGGTGGGGGAGGCGTGGGGAGGCATAGCCATGACCACGCAGAAAGTGTGATCGCTCACCTCAGGAAAAGCTTCCTTGAACCTCCTCTGCTGCACATTCCAAGCATGACTCCGACTGGCATACAATCTTTTTTCTGTATCCGAAGTCGTCACGGAGCCAGAGACGCGATCATACAATCCTCACACTCAATACCTGGATGACAAGAGACATGTGCCTTCCTGTGTTAAACTGTGTCCATTCTTTCATTTTCATGTGAGTTCTCACTCAGATGTTGTTGCGAGACCAGGGATGCAAATGCCTGTTCCAGCATGGGTGATGGCTTGGGATCTGAAGGGGAAGAGGACATTCGGTTATTGCAAACTGTTGTTTTCGTGCTTGTTCAGTCATTATTGTTATCCATGTAGCATTAACCCGTCACTGATGTATCTTTGATGGCACTAGCTGTCTGATGTTGGAGTGCAGCCTCAGCATCATGGTTTGGTCATACACTCACGTGGCGTGTGATGAACACACGGACATGTATATAGTTTGTTTTTCGTTTATTCCCCGTCCCTCAGTCTTCTACAATAAGACTGAGGTTAGTCACACTCTCGTTACCTACGTACACAACTAATTACACTTTTTGTAGCACTCGTTATAGGTCAGGATACCCACTTAGTGGAGTCTTCTACAATAAGACTGAGCACTCGTTACAGATACCCTCCTACAGATTATGAGACCTGGTTGTCTCTAAACAAGCCAAATAACTATACGCACCCAGAATCTCAAAACGTCACAACATAGTAATGGCACGAGGCACCAGCACGTCCTTGCTGCAAGGTGGAAACGCCTCCTCCTCAGGAGCCGCGACATCGAGCCAAAAAGCCACTGCACGACACTATGATGTCCCTTTTCTTGACAACGAAGGGGTCAAGTTTATGTTCTGGAAGCACCGCATTCAAATGGTTCTCGAACTTCGAGAGCTCTGGACAGTAGTGGACGGCACATATACCAAGCCAGACCAAAGTGCAGACCCCACTGCCTTTAACGACTGGTCATACCGAGACCGAGAGGCACGCGCGCAAATCTCCCTCACCATATCAGATGAGCCACTAAGCACCGTCCTCGAAATCAACAATGCTAAAGGTTGCTGGGAAAAGTTATGTGCCCGCTACGAAGGAAAGGGCGAACAACACATGGCACACCTAATGGAGGAGTTGCTTCGGACCACGCTCTCCGAAGACGAACCACTCGACCCTCAAATCAACAAACTCATATGCGCCTCTTGCACCCTTGCAAACCTCGGTTTTCCACTTGAAAACAAATTCCTTGCATATGTCATCATATTAGCCTTACCCGAATCCATGTCGACCCTCAAGACAATCTTATACTCCATCAAAACCGATGAGATCTCAACTGACATCGTCACATCCCAAATCCTCGGTGAGGAGCAACACCGCGTGCACGCGTGTCACAAGAACCGGTACATCGGACCGGACCGGCAACCGGACAAGCCTACCCGGACAAACCTCGAAGTTCCCGCGTGTTTCATGACTCTCTCGCAGCCTCATGTGTACCAGACATTTCTCGCATGTTCTAGTTCGATCGCCTCACCTCTACCTCACGAATACTATTTGATATAGTATCTAGCATGTATATAAGACTGTCGATTAACGAGGACAAGCCCTAAGCTTGTTCTCCTGTGAAATATCACTGGTTTTCTTGCTTCGGAACTTGTAGGCTTGCAAGACCTCAAGCAAATCTTTCTGAACTTCCTCTCACTCATAAGTCTTCCCAACGCGAAGACTTATTCGTGATTTCCCCTCTCCGCGGAACATATCTGTCTCGACAGTATTGTCTCCGAGATCCCCGAAACTCGCGAGGACTTAGTGTCTCGCTCGACTCGCTGCGCTCGTACTCGCGCGTGAACCGATTTGTCAGCGACACCGCCCCCAGTCGGTGACAGCGCGTCTGGGACCGGTGCCACTGCCTTCTTCGCCAAAGCAGCCAAGAAAGCAAACAGGAAGAATAAACAAGGAGACAAGTCCAAGAAACATTGTACACACTGCAACATCCGTGGTCACGATGTAAAGGAGTGCCGAAAATTGAAGAAGGAGCAGAGGCGA
>JAGFNK010001286.1:0-11530 GCA_025769875.1 Russula earlei
GTGGGTTGTAAAAGTTCAATGGAAGACCTGGCAGCGGCACACGCTTGCTGACACTTTTGGCCTTCGCAATGCGTTTGAAAGACCGGTTTCCACGTGAGGGGCAGAGAGACAATGGATATGATTCCACCGCTGCCCATATGTCGGCCATGGCAGGATTCAGAAAACCCATATCAAGACGCCGGAGGGTCTTAAAGCGTGAGTCTCGATTCGAATGGTTTGAATTGTCGTCGGTCTCATCATCACTTGTACCCGGAGGGCCAAGGGCGTCCAGCAATATGCCCACACGTTTCCATGTTTCTGAGTCTCTATGGCTGTTGAACTCACATATCTTCCTCCTTCTGTAGTACGTCTATGGAAAGGTCAGTGAAAGGTGCGACGCGCCGATGAGAAGACAAACCTCCTGCCACCTTTGATACATCCGGGCGACCTTATCTGTATATGGGCGCTTTCCTGTCCAGGCAAATGTACTGCGTGCGATATAGCTTGCTCTGGCACCTCTTCCTTACATTATCCTCGGTCATCTGCGTCCAATTGTGCTGGACGGGCTGATATGCTCCCTTTTTGACGTCCGTGATAAAAGCTGTCGTGAGCAGGTCAACCACCTCCTTGTTCCATTTTCCCTTGAAGGTCTGTGTCAAGGAAACACGAGGAGCGTCGGGATTCGGGCCACCAACACCATACTGTTCGAACGCATCAACCATTCGCTTGTCGGGTTCGTCAGGGAAGAAATCCCTTCTTGCAAGAGCACCTTTGTTATCCAGGAACTTGCGCATTGCCTCCTAGGAGAGAGACGTCAGTAGCAACAATGAATGGGAGGTAGAACTACATACATCCACAAGTTTGTTCTGGTTTGCACGAGGAGTCTTCTTCTTACCGCGTGGGGCTGCAAAAGTGATGACAACAAAAGGTCATAGAGCCGGGAAACACATACGTTGGAAAGGCTTGGGAACGCCCGTGTCCAATTCGTTTCCGGTGGTACCTGGATCTTCAGGAGGAGCAGGAACATTATTAGGTGGATTCATGTCCCCAGCTCTCATGGCTCTCATGACCGCCACGGCTGCTGTCTCAGAAGCAGCATTAACGAGCTGATTGAATGCGCTCATACTAAGGCCAAGGCTGCCTGCAGACAATTGAGCACAAGTCGGTCAACGCCCGTGCACTGACCTGTGCCAATTGTATGCTCCATGTCAGTGTCCATATTCAGGTCGTCATCATAGGGGATGTCCGGGTCATCGGACTGCATCTCGTCGTCTTCAAAGTCGAAGGGACGGGCTGATCGAGTGGCAACAGTGAAACGAGGAGCCCCCCGGTTCTACAATTTTACTCAGCAGAGAAGACGCAATGAGAGAAACGACTCAACTGGGATGCCGGCGTGTTGGGACATGAGGTGATAAAGGACGGTTGGATATGGAGTTGGGGTTTTGGCACTATGTGAACTCGGTCGATTGGCCCCTAATATACGCATATGCGCTGACAATAATCCACTCGGCAAAACACATGACGGTCTATTAAATTAGATCAAAAGGCGGCAATTTGAATGCACAATCGCGCTGTGGATGACTCACTCAATGGGACAAAAGGGGGCGGATCTCGCTCGCCATCCACAAAAAAATCGAGCGGGGATAGCATAGCGAAATGTCTTCTGTGCAGACCCACTCGCCATGGCGACACTCTAGAAGCTAGCGGCAGACAGAAGCCCGATTTCATGTATCACACATAGCGCGGTCACTAACACAACACCTTTTTTTGACAAATTTTACGAGTCATCATGATCTCCATTACAATCTCCAAGGGTGATACCCCCCACTAGACCATTGAGAGAGCGTCGCCGGATGGGTTACCAAAAACGTTCCCACGAGAACGATAAGAAACAGCAAAAACAAGAAGGCGATGAATGCAATGGCGATTCGATCCCACCACGTCGAGAGAGAAGTGCTGAGAGGAGATTGCGTTGGCTCCTTTGAGGCTACGGGTGCCTAAATGCCAAATTCATCATATGCACATGGGATCAGCCATATGTACACACCTTTGGAGTTTGATACAACCATATTTTTAGTTCGTATGGCGCTTCACCTGAGGCAGCCGTAACTATGACACATTGTCCACCAGGGTCAACAAAAGCCTGCACTCGGAAAGTGAGCATGTAGCTCGCAAATCAGTGGCCACAAGAGCTACCTCAACAACCTGTACGAGCTGACCACGAGCTATAACACGTCAACTATATGTTATGGGCAAGGAAGGTTAATGGAGTCGCCCACCTCCATGGTGAATCTCGGTGACTAGCTGGCCACTGATTCGGTTGAACACGCGAGCGAAGCCATTATCACCACCTGCAACAACGAGATTCCATAACGGTAAAGACCTTGTCTGGAGGATACAGTTGGTCTGTATTGGGTGTGTGAAGGTCTGGATTTTGTCCAGGCTAGGAAATTGGTATTCGTCGACACCATCTTTGAGATTGGAAACAAGCAAGAGCTTGCCGTCACGGTTGAGAGACGCGTACCCGCTGTTTATATGTAAGAACGAGATTAAAGTGACGGCTGTGGAGACCATACATCCGACTGGTCAGTCTTTTTGACCACCTCCTTTCCCAGGGCTCGATTGAATAACACACACTGCAACGGTTGAGCAATCGAGGAACCAATGAGAACGTGCAACTTACCACTCATGTGTGTCTAAGTAAAAGAGGACGACGCTTGCCCCGTTGTCACAAAAGTAAACGGATTTCCCATATCCTTCGGACATGAGTGGCGATGGAAGAATTGGGACAAGCTCGGTCCCTTTGATCTTCCACAGCTGCATAGATTTCTCTGAGATGCATGCTATCCTGTCGTGAATTGCATCGTATGCGATGCCCTCAACAGCCCCGTTCCCTCCCGATATTCCTACATTGTCACGGTACGACTGAGAGCATGCTGTAGATGAGATCGAAGTGGAACATGAAACTTCCGATACCTTTCCATTGTCGCTCCAGAAGAGATGGAGATCTCCACTGGCGAACCCGACGACAAAGCGGCTTGCATCTTGACTGGTCCAACATACAGCTGTGGCTGGGCCATTAAAAGGCCGTACGGTTTCGAAAAGCTTCTCCCCCGAAGCAACAGACCATACAACAGTCCTCGAATCGTCGCCTGTTTATTTGTCAGCTGGTTAGGTGAAGTTGAGAAATGAGAGTGTACCAATGCTTATTAACCGACTACATTCTGGGCTGACGGTAAGATGGTTCACCGGCCTGGTATGGCACCGAAGGGTATTCTGAAGCCTGAAGTCGACAATCCCTGAGGCTGGGGTCATTGCTGGCGTGATAATCTGTTCTCTACCGTTCTCTACCATCAGCCAGAAAAGACCGTTCTTATCGCCTTCGCCGTGCATATAATGCGCGATGATTGTGCTCAAGTGAACAAAAAAAAAATGAATTTGAGATAATATTCAGTTTCGTCACGATCACTCCATTCCTTCAGGGTGCATTTCTACTACGAATCCCAAGCCAAGTCCGTCCAACATGAGTCATGAGTGGTTTTAACACCTCTTAGGAATGATATGTTTCTTTGTGATTGAAACTTCCATCTCCAATTCACTTTTTTTTGTTCATTTGAGCACAATGATCGCGCTCATACATGTTGCACGCTTTCGATCACAAAGAAACACAATATCCTAAGAGGCGTTAAAATCGGCAAGAATTGAGAGCGCACAGCGTGTTGAGGGCATCTTCCGATCATCAGAGAAACACATTACGCTAGTCTTAAGACATAGGTAGTTGTTTGAAGCGATTGGCAACGGAAGAACGGAAGAGGAAGAAAGCAAAAGGAAATACACGTGCCCGCGCTGATTATTTAAACCATGACCCTACACGGCCTGTTGGCTGACGTATATTGTGTCCCCTTCAGGCCGTGTAGTGGGTGGGTATATATGATACGCCGCGTTGGGCGTCTGTCCTCTTTTACCTCGACTCGACGACGTTCCCAAGTGCTTGCTTGACTTTATTGATTGGAACAATACATACAATTATGAGTCGATATGGGATAGGATAGAATGCACCCTTGGAATGAGAACAAAGGTGAATGAATACCGTGAATAAATGCCGTCGAATACTGCTTATTGTCATAGGTGCAGCTGGCCCGTGAGTCCAACTCCAACCCTGTTGCAGGCTCTGCTTGTCGCAGTTCCGACAACAGCGTAGCATGCATGGGAAGCCCTTACCGGCTTGCTCGGGCGCAGCGCTTGGTGGATCTCATATGCACATACACATATGCGCACACAACCATTGTAAATGGTTCACATCATCCCAGTGAGTTTTACCCATTACCCGTCTCTTTGAGATATGATTGCTAATCACTGTCACTGTTGGCAATCCTGACTATAAAAGGCTTGAAAGCGATAATATCATCTACGGTCATTCAGACCCCCTGTAAGCGAGCTTATTCCCAATGCAAAGCCAAGGTGTTACTATCAACCCTCGCGATGCGTCGACACACCCACTACTATTCTTCCTATCCCGTGTTTGCTCATATACTGCCCTTGCACGCCAGACCTTCGACGTCATCTGTCATATATTAAAATTCCCCCTTCATTTTGGCTCACCGACAGGAGCTGTGAAGGCCATCGCTCTCCTAATTCACTATATACTCATCTTCACCGCTGTATCCCAGTTTGTCCTATCCGGGATGACAGGGATTACGTCACACTTGGCATCACAGGCCCACGCGGTAGCCCGAAACACTCACTCGATTTCTTTGGCAGTCTGTGCGCTTCCCGTGCCTTTCAGAAGCTTGATTTGCACCAGGATCGGCAATGAGCGAGAATTCTCGTCAAACCAGAATATAAACCATTTTCCTGCATCCCCATTTCCCATCAATGAGGATGTACATGGCCCTGCGATTGACTTGGCAATTCGTAAGACCGCTAATGCCACCTCCGCTGTCCTGGCGCTCGTGCGGGCAAGTAACCTCTCTCTTCGTCACGAAATATCGGACAAGCTTAAAGACTTTCTACAACGCGCATGGGCATGTGAATTGGCATGCGGCGTTCACCTTGCCCTTGTCAAGACTGTGATTGACGAGTAAGTCCGATCTAATTCAATATACCCATACCTTAACAACGTCTGTCTTAGGATGTTGCTCGAGAGTGATTATGTCGTTGCCAAGTTGAAAGTCGATCTACATCCGGGCTTCTTGAGCCTTGTGACGTTCAATCGGGCCAGCCAGGCTGAACGTGCAATTTTCGAAGCGCTCACGATCGCCGAGGATGCCACGACAACACATGCACGCCGCCTTGTGGTTCATGGCGAGTCAGTTCATCACAGCCTTCACCTCTTGGAATCCGTCGCCCTGGACATATCGAGCCTTTTGGCTACTGAGCTTGCTTCCGTAAATCAAGAGAAGGAGGAAATAAAGTGCAGGGTGTCGACTATCTTTGGCATGCAACGTGGTTCCCTCCGTACCCTTAAAGGTCGACTCGCCGACTTGCGCTGTATCAATAATTTTTGGGGTGAGGCAAGAGACTTTTTGTCCCTCGCTATTCACGTGTTCAATGGCGTACGGAGTGATCTGGTTGCTCTTAGTGAGTACCAGATGGGGCACAGGGCAGTCCGCTTGCATGTTCCTCCCGAAGAACAGTATGGATATTTTAAAAGGTGGACAGGTAGGCTGGAAGCTCGGCGAGTCTTCAAGCCAGCTCTGCGTTGAAGGTGCAACCGTCCCTCCCTCCTCACTTAACGATCTCAGTAGGTGATTATTACGTATGAGTGTAGTTGTGCTTATATGTGTATATAAAATGTCGTCGGAAAGTCCCGAAGCGTAAAGCGTTCGCTCTCCACCTCTCACTCTTCGCGCTAAAATACCTGTTGAAGGATGTCTAAATTCTCAGTGAGTTTCAAGTTTGTTCACAAATTAAATCTTGTGCAAATTCCTCTTGCAGGCCCGTGAATTCCTCGATCTCGAAGCAATCCTTTCGCTTGAGGACGAAGAGGAAGAGTATGAGTCAGAGGGGGAGGTTGACGACTTTGGTAATTCACCTCACAGTTTCTTTGCGGTGGTCGCTACATATCCTATAGGTTACCTCATGGATGAACCTGTATCAGATGATGATATGGATAACGCCCCACCGCCACGCTTGCCCAGCGTTGAAGTCCAGGACCTTGAGGATGAAACAAGGAGGATCACAGGTCTGGATCGGCAGACGCGATTTGCATATACGACCACCGATGACATGACCCTGCCACTTCGAGTACCACGGGAGGATGATCCTCGTATGTGGTCTGTCAGGGTGAAGGTCAGTGAGACTGCATTATTCATAGGGGCGGTACTAACAACCAATTGGCAGCTTGGGCGAGAAGCTGATGTTGTGTTCCAGATATGCCGCCGATGCCTCGTCCCTAACGAGATCCACCCCCCAGCCGTCACGTCGGCTTTCGCTCTGTCTTCCGTGCCAGGACATGTGTTTATTGAGGCCTTCAATATCACAGATGTTCGTCGTGCGGTGAATGGCTTGGTCACTGTCCGCGACAAGCAGCCGATCTTTATCCCGCCTACAGAGTGCGTCGGAGTACTCTCCTCACGTCCCCTATCGTGCTCTCGGATAGAGAAAGGACAATGGGTACGCTGTCTAGCTGGACGGTATCGTGATGACATTGGCTACATCTGTGAATCGAGCGTCCCAATGAACCAGTGGTACGCTGTCGTGGCTTTCGTCCCCCGAATTCCTCAGCCTGGGGGCAAGCGGAAGAGAGATGGGCGTCCGTCTCCACGAGCATGGACTGCCGGAGAACTCACCCAACAATACGGTGAGAACAGAGTCAAAGTTCTCGGGCCTGGCCAGTTCGGCTTCAAAGGATGTTTGTACCAGGATGGGCTCGCATTTGAGCTTCTGCCATGGTCCCTCCTTCGCATTTTGGAGCGTTGCAATTTCGACATCACTCCGTTTGCGCGATCAGATAGGGTTCGAGGCCTTCCTGCGTTCGCTGCAAGTCTCAGACGTTTCGCCCAGGATTCAGTTCAGATAGGTAACAGGATCCTTGTGATATCGGGCGAATATGCTGGTATTATTGGCCGAATCGGAGACATTCAAAACAATGTTGCGGACGTCGTCACTCAAATTCCCGAACAGGATTCTGGCCTTATAATCAGTATCACCTTACGGGAGCTGGTTCCTTATTTTCTCGCAGGCGACTATGTCAAGATCCACTGGTTGGATTGCTTTGGCATGGTCATTACCGTGGATCACAAGGAACACAAAGTGAGTTTTCTGGATAAGAAAACCAATACAGAGGTGTGCATCTCCATCCCTCCTCTCTGCTTCGCTGATGTCTCGCTCACTGACGCTTGGTCGTATAGATTAATACATCAGCATTTAGCCTTCAGTTTTACACTGCTCCCCACCGTTTTTTCCAACTCAAGCGTGGTCTGTATGTCGAATTTCCTGGGGCAGGTGGGGCCACGCGCAGGGGCCTTGTAACGCAAATCTCTGGTGGCAGAGCAGAGATTATAGACGAGACCAACGGGCAGCGCGTGAGTTTATTGAGATCCATTCTTCCAGCAAATACAGACAGTCTTCAGGTTCTGATTGACCAAGACGACATAGCAGTTTCGGGCGTCCAAACCACGGCTCTGCCCAAGCCCGAGCGCAATGGCGTTTGGGAGGGACGGAGAGTCTCTATTATCAGAGGTCCCCTAAAGGGGTATCATGGTCTCGTCAAAGCAGACGACGGCAGTAGTGTCGACGTTGAATTGGATGCAAAGCTGATGTCTCATGGCCCACTACGCCAACGGGTCAAGCTTGATGATATTCAACTCGAGTGAGTTCCTCACGAACCACGATGACCCATTCATTACGTCTCCCCTCACAAGCGTTTTCGATAGACATATGTCGATAGCGTCGTCGAGTCGCTCCAACCTTACGCCTCCTCCAGAAGATCTACCGAGGTCAATCACTCCAGAACCTGTGGAACACGAGGAGAGCGCATCCTCGCCTTGGAGCCTGCCTCAAGGACCTGGTGAGTTCTTTGGTGAATACTGAATTCTTCATGCTTATTCCAAACGAGTCTGGAAACACTGGCTCTTTGCGGAAGAAATCCAGGAACGGTTATGTGAGGAATGTATCCCATTTTATGTTCGGGGTGTCCCAACGTCATCTTTACATGCCAAGATAGAGGGACTTGGTGCAAAGACAGTTCCAGCTGCAAGGCAAAAGATCGAAGCACAACCGAATGAAGTTGTCGTCTCTGTGATCCAGAGGGGGAGACCCGCCCAGATTTCCATCAACCCAACCTATCTAATCCCGTGGCCGCCATCCGAAGGCAACAAGGTACTCATTATCGGACACCGCTGGACTGGGCAAGTGGGGAAAGTGATCGAGTCGAAACACGGGTGCTGCACTGTTGAGCTGGAGGCTTCTGGGGCCGTTTCATACTTTTATGAACAGGATGTTGTAAATTTACTCATGAAATAACTTTGTCTCATTGCCGATATCAATATCTGTATGCGCATATGTGTTGCGTACGTACGTGTGAGGGGGGGGGGGATTGGTTGACCCCACGAGAACGTACGTACCTCCTCATGCTGGCACTTTGATCTTCCCTGGAATCACTCTCTTCTCTCTCCCCCACAGTCGCTCGCTCGCATCTTCCCTTCCTCTTCCCTCTCTCTCCATGCATGCAGATCATACCTATTTCCAGAAAAGGAAGCCACTGCATTTCAATAAGCATATTCTCATGCGAGGCACATGCAGGCAGTACGTAAATTCCACATTCCCTTTTTTGTTGTCTTATCTTTCACTCGGACCAGAACTAAACAGAACCGCTTGTCCTCTGAGGCCGGTCCCACATCGGACTTAACAACGAGACACTACACATCATCACACATTGCCGGCGATGTGGTTCGTGCTGCAATTGGGAATTCCACGGCTAACTAGCCCACGTAGCCACGAGCCAATCAGTAGCTCGGCTCACTCAATTCTATTCGGCCTCGAATGCATAACTCAGAAAGCGTGGCAGGAACATATGAGCGGGCGGGAGCTCAATACGTAAATCCCGCCCCCACCGTTTTTCGTTCACATCTCCTCGCAGCTCTCCATTTCGAGGTCCCTTCTCAGACATGTCCGAAGCCAAAGAAATTCTTGTTCACAGACGCGGTGGTTTTATGTCCGCGTCATGGTCCCCGTTTGGCAGAAGCGGCCAAAAGACTTATCATCATAAGCCTTTGACTTGGACTTGGAGATACAACGAAAGGCTGCGCGTCATCACACATCCGTCCCACTGCATTCCTTGCCGGAGGTGGCAGGAGCATCACCTCGCAGCTACAATGGATGACGAAGAAAAGTCTGAAGAAGAAAAGTCGCTGGACTCTGCATATCAAGCCCGTGACCGCGCCGCTTCTCGTCCTTTCCAGGGAAGGATTGATCGTCTCGAACAGGAGCGGGACGACTTCCTCGAAGAGCTCGCGGCGCTGCGTCAGGAACTCGGAAATGCGCGAACGAAGCTGAAGGAGAGCCTCGACGCGCGCAACGAACTACAGCGCGCCCTTGTGGATCGTGCCGTCGATCAGCCACGCAAGACTGTGGGCTGCACTCCCGCCTCCCCATCATGCTCATCCGGACAGCATAAACGCCTGCGCCTCGCGACCATCGCTCATCAAGACTCCTCAACCCCACTATGTCATGCAGAGCGGGACGTCATTGCCATTGACTGCGAATCTGAGCAGGATGTACCGTATGTCCCCCCTCCACTCCCACCTATTGCTATGACTCATCGCTGCTCTGACTCCAGGACTTCACAGGATTGATATATGATATAGCATGTACCATAGCAGGTTGTTCATGACAATGTCAATATGTTCCATGGTTTGATACAGTCCTCGTAGATTTACTACGATATGACGCTTCAAACTTAATACATGCCATTGATATGAACTCCGTGCACTCGGCACTATGGCCGGCAAAAGCGTACGACGTCACTGGGATCATAGATCTGCCTCAGGGCTGGCCGAACGACAAGCATTCCTGACCAGATTCACAAAACACTTTACATACGTGAGCACGCCAGATCCAGCATTTTGCCAGGAGAATTTTGCATGAAAGCGCATATCTCCGTCATCGGGGCAATTATCGCCGCATGTGATAGGGCAATTATCGCCGCATGGTGATAGGGCACTTACGGCCCGTCGTTCTCCGGTTTGCACAGGCCGTGTAGTGGACAGATACTTAACCTTGCGCTCACGAATCAGGTCTCCCCTTTGTTCCACCACGAGTCAGTGATCGTTCATATTTTGTTTGGAATCCGAATTTGTATCTCACAGCGCGTACATCGTGTTTCAGAGGCGGTCACTGGCTAAATAGCGACGTAATGTGCTCAGGCTTCTGAGGACGGTAGTCTGCTGGGGTGGTATGTAGTGGTCGTCGCTGTGGCTAAGTGGATGTCTCATGTTTCCCAGTTCTCCCCTTCTCCTGGGTCCATATAATTGCGGCCTCACAACCCCGTGTTATTTATTTATTTGCTTGCCATTTCATACCTTAATGAGCAGGATGTTGTAAACTTACGTCTCATTGCTGATATCGATATGTGTTTTACGTATATGTGCATATGTGTTGCGTTGCACATGTGAATGGGGGGGGTATATTGGTTGACCCCGCAAGAACGTACGTACCTCCTCATGCTGGCACTCTGATCTTCCCTGGACTCACTCTCCTCTCTCTCTCCCACAGTCGCTCGCTTGCATCTTCCCTCTCCCTCCATGCGTGCAGATCATACCTATTTCCTAAAAAGGAGGCCCCTGCATTTCAATAAGCATATTCCCGACGGGCGGAGAGTCGAGCAGGCACAACGTAATTCCGCGATTCCCTTTTTCTTTTGTCTTGTCTTTCACTCAGCTCTTATACATGGCCAGAACCAAACAGACTGGTCGTCCTCCCCCTCCAGTCCTACGTTGGACTTACAACCAGACTCGTCGCATCATCACACATGGCCAACAATGTCATGTGTGCCGCCACTTGCAGTTCCATCTCGACGATCACAAGGACGACGAGTCAATGGCCCGCGCATGGGAAGCCCGTGACCGCGCGGAGGCTCAGCCTTTCCAGCAACGGATTGATCGTCTCGGAGAGGAGCGCGATGAAGCTTTCAAAGAGCTCACCACTCTCCGCCAGGAGTTCGATGGTGTGCTGAGGGAACTCCAAGGTGTGCAGCAGGATCTCGACCGGCTGCGTGAGGCTGTGGACCCCGCTCCCACATCAGCATCAAGCTCATCCCGGCAGCGTAAACGCGCGCGCCTCCAGACCATCGCCTCTCCTCAAGGCCCTGCTGAGCAGGACATTATCTACATCGACTGCGAACCCAACTAGGATGTCCTGTATGTCCCCATTCCTCTTATTGTCGCTGTGACACATTACCCCTAGTTATCATTTTTCGTCCTTACCACCCATCGCGCGCTTGCGCACAGACCGTATGACGTGTCGAAAGTCGCGCGCGCCTGTATGCACACGCATGCCGAGGCTGCACCTAGCGAACGGAAAGGGACTTGATTCGCTCACATGGACATTT
>JAGFNK010001287.1:0-11526 GCA_025769875.1 Russula earlei
CTGCCTGTGTTGTGCCTGTCTTCCCCTTCATTTTGTCCACTTTGTCCAAATTGGGCATATCATAGCAAGATGGTAGGAAAGGCACTAACTGAACAGGTCAAAAAGCAGAAAGCATGCAGAGCCCTAAACTTGGTGTATCAGGAGGCTGTTGATGAATACCACCAAGAGCAGCTCAAGCTACCAGAGCAGCACCATGGTCTTTGCCTGATTGCTGCCAAACACAGCTTGAACTTCAAGACACTTGGCAATCTTGCAAAGGGTGAATGTAATCTCAGCACATTCAATGCATCAAAAAGGAATTTGTCAGAACAAGAAGAGCATGTGCTTGCCAATCTTGTTCTGGAGTCCAGAGATTGAGGGATCCCACTCACATGTATGGCACTTTGTGCAACAGCAAATGCAATCATCAAGTCACATAATGGAGAACTATATAAACCGGTTGGAAAGGGATGGGCTCAAGGGTTCTTGGATAGACATTGTGATAAGATCCAGACACATTGGAGCAAACACCTTGACACACAAAGAGCATGTGCTCTGAATCCTGAGGTGGTCCAAAAATGGTTTGAGTTGGTCAGGGAATAGATTGTTGCTGCAGGGATCCACCTAGAGGACATATATAGCATGGATGAGAGTGGATTTCCTCCTTCTGATCAGGGAACACAGTGGGTTCTTGGAAGAAGGGGGACAAAAACACAGCACAAACAAGGAATGGCCGACCAAGAAGATGTCACAGTTCTTGTGACTATTTGTGCAGATGGGACAACAGTCAAGCTGTGCATTGTGTTCAAGGGCAAAAGTTTTCAGGCCAGCTGGTGTCAAGACAATGTGTCAGAGGCAGCATAAGCACCTTTTATCTTATTGTACACCCTCCCAAGTGCTTATACCACCTCAAGAATATCCTGCTCTGAGAATGGATGGACAGATGGAGGCATTGCACAACAATGGATGGAAAAGGTGGTTGATGCTGAGACAAGGGCCATGGGGTGCACTTGTGTTCTCTTTGTGGATGGGCACAACTCACACCATACACCCAATCTCCTGAACTATGCACAAGACAACAACATTGAGATTATCAGATACCCACCCCGCTGTACCCATGCACTCCAGGGCCTTGATGTAGCTTGCTTTACAAAGATGAAGGAATGTTGGAAGGCCAAATTGCACCTTTTTGAGGAAGAATATGGCTGTGGTGTTAACAAGTCTGATTTTGCTAGGGTTTGGGGAACAGTGTACCTCAAGGTCTTCACAAGAGCTTATTGAGGCTGCATTCCACTCCACAGGGATCCATCCATTCAACCCCTACATCATCACAGCAGAACAAATGAAGCCTAGTGAACCAACATCAGTACAGGCTCTTTTCCCACTTCTGCAAACAAGCCCAACTTGTGCTATCATGGCAGCATTTCAATATGCAAGACGTACCAATTTTGATGTACCTCCATCAATGCACACACTTCCTTCCCTATTGTCCCCCCCCCACACTGGCAATTCCCACATGTCATCAAGTACATGATCCAGACATTGATCCTGCACTTTACACATCTTCAAAGTGCATGAGACTGTTGAATTCAGCATTAGCCTCCACCTCATCTGGCTCATACCTCATCTCACAAACTCACCTAACTGCTGCACAAGCATCACAGCTTTCCATGTCTCCTGTCCTAGATAAGCCACCTCTATTGCCAGAACCAGACTGGTCCCTCCTCAAAACACTAGATGACAACAGGTATCAGACACAAGAAGAACTCAAATAGCATATAGATACACTCACCACAAGCCTCAGATATGCAAGACACCAGATCCATGCAAGGAACTTGGTAATTGAGGGGAATCAAGCTCAGCTCATTGTCCAGGGGATGGCACCGAAGAAGATGAAAGTCTCAGTTGAGGCAAGGGAGAAGAGTAAAACAATAGAGAGAAGCACCTTATTTCCAGGCAGACATGGGCTTGTGCTCACAAATACTGAGTTTATTCAGAAGGTGGAAGAGCATAGAAGGAGTAAGTTAGATGAGGAAGAGGGTAGGAATCAGCATCACACTGTGAGAGCAGGGAAACATGTGGAGAAGGTGAAGATAGAGGATGAATGGCAGCAAATCAAAGAGGCATATGAGAAGGCTGTAGACACATGGGCAGTGAGATGTGCACAACTTACCTCAAGTGGAACCCTCAAGAAGGACCTCCCTAAATGCCCCAAGTGTCCATTGAAGCCCAAACCAGCCCCTGTTGCAACATTGAGTTGATTCCAGCTGGAGGACTTTGATGGGCAGTCAGATGAAGAAGTATCACATAGTGATGTGGGGAATGAGGCCTATGATGACAGGTTTAGTGTCTAGTGATGTGTTTTGATGGTTCCAGATGCATCTGACAATAATATGAGGCCAATGATTGCCTGTATTCATGAGATTCAGCAGTTTGTGAGATGGGCAGAAGTGGGATGTCACATTGTCACAGGTGTGTAAAGGACTTGTTTTCGTGACAATTTGGTGCATCACCAAAATCAGCATACAACAACCTCACAACAGTCTCACCGTGCTCGACCACTGCACCTTTTACTCGTTCTACACTTTCATTACAATCCTCTCCAGTGGTAGTTGTGCTCTGACTCACAACACACAACATACTAACAGGTACTAGTTACCACCAGTGCACATAGAGAATGTTGATATACGAGATGCACAGCTTCTTGAGAAAGGGAGACGAAGAGATTTGGAGTTGTTCCCGGCATAGTTAATCTTGTGAAAGATTTGGTCTTGAAGCCAGGTTATACTGAGAGAGGGGTCAGAGAGGCGGCAAATAGAACAATAGGCATGCATGTTTCATTCTCGCTTCCAAAGTCACATTGTGTCGTATTCAATATCTCCTTGCATGTGGCGTCCACCTCTGGTTGGAGAGCGTCCTTGCAAATGGTAAGATGGTTTGAGTTTGAGCTCTTCTCCCGATCGCACGGTGGCTGGCCACGTACAAGCGCGAACTTCACCGGGGAATGCGCAAGTGTCAGCATCACCTGCGTCAACTTAAACTCTTTCTGCTCCAATGATGCAAAAGTCTCTTGGAGTAGCCAGAGCTCTCCTGGTTCATCGACTCACCCAGGTCTGCCCGGTGTAGGACCCGTCATCAGCCCACCGAAGGCCGAGGCAGGTCTGATGGCGACCCGTCATACATCGTGAGAGCGATCTCTTCTTTGCTGTCGCTACATGAAGGCGGTTGAAATGTGTAATCGCTTGTGCACGAAACACCAGCGTGAACCCATGGGTTTACCGCCGGCCGAACCTGTTTCGCGACCGGCCACCACTGCGCCGATCTCTTTTGCCATGATACAGCAACTGCAAGGCAGCAGCCAGTCGCCAAACACAGGGATGAAGGAGCGCCGCCCGGTGCGGGACATACAGACTGAGGAAGCCAAGCTGCAGGCCGAGGCTGAGTTTATGATGTGGTGCACAGCTGAGGAAGAGCGCATTCGGGTCAAGAACGAGGCCAGGGCCGCGTTGCTGATGCGGCCGCCGCAAAAGGAGCCGCAATCGCAAAGGCAGCACTGCCTGGCAGAAGGAGGCACAAGAAATCTATTGTGCCCGCGCCCGCGGAAGGAGAATTCAAATCCGGGCATTGTCCGAAAGCACCACCGTACGGGGGAGAGCAGAAACATCATCCGGTGGCAGGGCGAGATCCATCTTACGGGAAAGTGAAAGGGAGACCGCCATCCCCAACTGTAACTTATGATGTTATGTTATACGGAACACTTCGGAATATGTATCCGCCCCCCTCGCGTGATATCATCCCTCGCTCAACATCGAAAGGACTCTTCTATAGACATGAGGAGAGCAGAGCATCTTGCTGCGATTCCAAATTCGATTTGATTTTAGGGCTGGGATCACATCGCCTCTCGCGTCGGATGATGCTCCTCTATCCATCTCTTGGGTCGCTTTTGCACTACGACGGGACGCCTGCTTGCAGGGACATTTCCGACGTCGTTGTTCTCGTCGGCAAAACGGCCGCGTTTGGAGTGTGCGGGACACGGGAGCATGTCGGAGGCTGACACGGTCAAGACACAGGCTAGGAATGTCAGACCGAAGAGCGAGGAGGAAAGCGAGCGCGCGCGGCGAGTGGTGAGGCGGAACATGTACTTGCGCGGCGAGAGCATTCTATCGTCCATGTTCCAGAATGCCTGGAAACAAAAGAAAAAAAACCCCAGTTTTGGGGGGGATGAGGGCGCGCACGAAACCGATCGAGTGAGATTTGTATGTGGTCAAGTACGTCTCGTACGTACTACAAGCTCGTATTCACCCCTTTCTTAACGGTCGTTTTTGGCCGCCGCCTGGAGGGCGTAGTAGGTAATGGTTAGTGATATGCAATGAAGGGTTAGGGGCGGTGAGGGTGAGTGAGTTGGCCTCGGAGATTTGTTGGGTGACGTGTGACGAAGCGACGCCAGACTCACCGGCCCGTGGAACCCGCTATTATAACTTGTTTGGCTGACTCGTGCGGCAAACCGCTGGCTCGCAACGAACAATACAATAATAGGCAGCCAACATATGCCACCCCGACCGAACATACGCGTCCTGCGCGACATCAAAGCCCGGAAAGGCGTCGCCGATAACGAAATCTCGCGACGCGCGTACCTCTACGTCGCGCGCAACCAGTCCCTCCCCGCACAGGTGCGCTACCAGGCGCAGCTCCAGCTCAACTCCTTCGGTCGCTACACGCGTCCGACGACGGTCAAAAACCGCTGCACCGCCACCGGCCGTGGGCGCGGTATCATCGGCGAGTTTGGACTCTGTCGGGTGCGTTTTCCTTTTTTGTTTTTTCAGAGACGCACTGATGACCGCGGACCAATAGTACCAGTTTCGACTGAAAGCCCTCGCGGGTGAGCTGCCAGGGGTCCGCAAGGCTTCGTGGTAGGAGCGTGGGGTTGATGTAGACTTGCCTCGGTCCCCAGGTCCTGTGAGGATCACGAATCGCCTGCGGGAACCTGACGTTGACTGATCGTGAACGATCAGTTGCTGGTCAAAGGGCTCATTTTCGGCGGTGGTTGTTACTCGAAAGTTCAGTGTAATTCACCTACAATATTCTCGCCGAGATAGAGGGATGGTTCGGATACGGCCATCTCAAATGCCAACATGAGAACGAGGAACAGGATCCCCGCGTTCTCTGGCTTGTAAGACTTCAGAAACAGCAGAATTACAAGACGATCCCTGATAATCCCCCACGTCGGGTCTCATGACTCTTAGAGAAAACGAGAATGGGATCCTGCCACTGACGTCGTGATCGATGCCAATATCTAATGAGTAGTCACGAATTCCGACTACTCGTTTTGTATGTGAGTGGTACTAGGACCTTTTGAACAAGTTTCGTCCAGCCACGCACGAAGGTGATGTATGAGTTCGTTCGTAAATGGCAAACGGGACGACGGAGCGATTTGAAACTCGTGATAAACTTACACTGAATGACATGTGGGATATGAAAGGTGCTGATTTAGCGATTCCAAGTACAGTGGAGTTCCACTCTGACTCCGCGATCTGCTCTTTCTGAGAAAAAGGACGAAATATACCCGCGGAAGGGTGCAGCTTGTTACACCGTCATGACCCCTGCTATACATGGAAGCAGATTGCCTCAGGTTGATCATGGTAATGAAATAAATCAGAGTCCTGCAATCCTGGATGTACTCCCCTTCGCGAAAAAATTCGGCTCTGATGCGGTGTGATGGAAAAGCTCCCTGCGCCCATTGCAGTACGGATCTGTGAGATGCAAAATAAGGGGTGTAATGTCCGTTCAACAAGCGAGCCGGAACGACGAATGGGCTCCCGAGGTGCGCGAGAATCGAACGAGCAGCTTCAAAATGCTTGTGAGACACCTAACCGTCACGCGAACCGCCTCACGTTGTGCGCATGACATGAGACGGTATGGAACAAACAAAGGGTGGATCTGATGCTGTGATATTGTACAACGCTGGCCACTGTACTCGTACTAGCTCGGAAGGGTCTCGCTTTGATGGATCTGGTATATACGGTTATAGCCGTTATCAGAGCTACGAATGGCCAACGCGTCCGCGACGCACCTCTGCCGCGATGTCCAACCATTCGGAGAGCGAACGGAGATACTCGTCCTCTCCTTCGTTGACGGGGATGTCCGGATGCCATAGGACGAACGAGTCAAATCTGGCCGACGGTTTCAGCTCCCTGACAGAAGCCCCGTCCTCGGCGAACATGGGCATCTCGCCGTCCGCGTCATCTTCGGCTTCCGTCGGGTTCCTGCGGCGCTGGCGGGCGATCCGACGACGGCGAGCTTTACTTGTATCTGCCAGTGCCTTGCCGTTGGCGTCGCCGCGCAGGACGATGCCGGCGTAACCTGTCGGCAGCGGTACTTCCACGCCGTGCACGGTCCTGCCGCGAAAAGAGGAGACGAATCGTTTTGCGGACCGCGAGAGACATCTGATGGGACCGGTCCGCGGCGCGCATAGCGGGGCGGGCGTTTTCGCGTCCGCATGCGCTCCTTCGGACGTCATGTTATTGGGGACGTTCACGCGAGAGGCTACCGGAGTATTCTCCATTTCTTTTAAAGCAACGTCGGTGTCAGCGGCGGCTGTGGTGGGCTCCGTTTGGCTATTCCCAGAGGCGGGGCATGTTTCGAGCGTGGAGGACGGGGGCTCGGGCCCCATCTGAGGTCTGATGCGGAAGTATGTAGAGACGGGCGCAGGCCCTGTGTGTTGTATATGGAAGGGCATTAAATGGGGGACACGGACAGGGACATTGGTATGGCCATTCGTGATCGTTATGGACGGGGCCATGGAAGGACGGGACAACACGGTCACGTGAGCGTTGACTGAGTGGTGCATCAGTAGGGGTAGGGCAAGATCTGGTGACGTTCTACATCAACCCCACGCTACTACCACGAAGCCTTGCCGGGTTCGGACTCTGAGGTTCACGTAGCGTGGCTGTCCTGTTGACAGAGCTGACTGATACTGGAGTACATCACTCGTCGCTGTCCGACAACGACCACAACGATAGCCAATGACTGCTCGCTATGCATTTAAATCATACATCGTACCAACACAATACCTCGCCCGTCCTTGGCTATTTTAACATATCGAGTGTATTCCTCGATACCCGCCTATCATCGTCTATCGCGTCCTCCGGTCGCCCAACCGTCACCGCCGTGCTGAGCCGTCCGGTTGGATATTGTGCGTCTTCAACTTTGCCCCCAAGTCAAAATCTGATAGCATCACATCACAAACCATGTTGGGCCCGCGTAGGTCCCCGTGGACGAACCCGTGATTGTGGAAGGATTCCATGAGATTCCATAGGTCTTGGATCCACTTGTCACAGAAACGCGCTCGATTTGGTGACGTATAGAGATATTTAGATGGAAAAATGTATTCCATGGCAATGGCGAAACAACCTCCTGGGAGTCGCACAAAACCGAGAATCTTCGGGGCACGTCCTCGTTCAACACAAAACTCGTGCAGTTCGATCGAGTACCGTTGCGAAAACTTCACAACGATTTCTTTGTCATCGTCCAGCCTTTTGGCAATGTACAGGCGGCGGTAGTCCTGCCTTTTAGGATAGAGTTCAACAATTCGAGATTGGATCTTGCCGCTATCGCCGCACTTCGTCAACGTCGAGATGTATGGAAGTTTGGGGTCAGGGCCAGGGTCAAGTGAGATCGCGGTATCTGCGTTGATGAAGAGCTCTGCCTCGCATAAAAGGCAGCATGACTCCGAAAAGCATGACATATGGGCCTCGTACGCAAAAGTCAGGCTTGTACCAATAGGAGACCAAGAGACGTTCGGCTTACCAACAATCTCAGGCCGAGACACGGCACCCTCCACCGATATGCCTCCCCTCGTTTCACCATTGCATCAGTGTGCGATTTGACGACGTAGCTGAGGAGCTCGACAGTAGATATCGATCTCGAGTCAACGAGCTCGTTTCTAAACTCTACCACGCACGATACTATGCCGTGTGGCCCATTAAAGCGACCATCCGTTTGGCAATTGAGGATAGCGGCCGGCATAAGGGGTGGTGGACAACCACGGTCACAAAGGACAAAAATATCGTTGAAAGTCGCTAGGCCCTGGTCCCTCCGGCTGGCATCATTCTCGTAGAACCGGGTCATTGCTTCAGAGAAAGATCCAACGGCCGCTTGCAGACGACCACTCATCTTATTCAAGGCACGTGTATAATGGCGACCTTTGAAGATGTCGTGAAAGAGACCGAAGCCTTTGAATAGGAAGGGAAGAGGAGGAACCACATCAGACTCGGGACGGTCGCCCAGAATCTTTTTCTTTGGGTCTCCTTGCATTAATTTGTAGTCGGCCTGCTTGCTGATCTGAGATGCGGCTCTGGAATAAAGTGGGTGATTCTGAAGAAGCTCAAGATCATCTTCGTCAGGATGAAGATGATCTTGAGCTTCTTGGAGCGAGGATTGAACATAATGTCATCAGCAACGCTCACGTGGACTCACGCTTCGGAAGCTCTCTTTGAAGGAACCGGCTCCTTGAATACGTCGGAGAGTGGGAGAGTCACTTTCAGCGGCTGTCCATCCTCCGTGGCTTGTTGAGCAGCTTGTCCAATGTTCTTGTCATCAGGAAGATCGACATGATAGAGGACGAGTCGGTCGGCGTCAAGGTGTTTGAGGTCATTAGGTTTCTTTTTGCAAAATGGCCTTTTTTAGATGGCCGACACTTCGTCCTTTCAAAATTGACAAGGAAATGCTCTCCATTCCCTTTAGATACGGAAAAAATCTGAGATCATATTAGATAATCATCTACTATGACCTCAGGAAAGGCAGATGAGCGATGAGTCAGGGGGTTTCAAACTCCGATGCCACATCCAGGCACACCTCAACACGTCGTCCCTACATGGTGGGAAAGTGAATGACAAAACTGTAACATTTTGAATAACAGAATTTATTATTCAGATTTGTAGCAAACAATTTGTAAAAAATTCATTTTAGATTTTGTTACAATAGGTTCCTGTTACAAAATGATGAAATAAGTAAATTTATTGACAAGATTTAGAACATACATTATGTTACAGGATTTTGTCAAAATGATGAAACAAAATTATGAAAATTGTTGCCAAGGGTTTGTAAGCTTGCAGGCAGACCATGCCAATGGTACAGAGAAGGAGTTTGTTATATTTTGTAAGAAGAATTTTAGATAACAAAATATAAACTAAATTTTCAGACTTTTTCCCTGAAACATTGTAACTGTCATGAATTACCCCCCTTGTCAGTTCATCTCTACACTCTGTTGTTATTATTTGCTTTTACTATTGTTCTCCTCCATCACCCTCATCCCCTCGGTTACCGTTTCATCCCTTGATGCTGATGGTCCCTTATTGTTTCACCCATTGTGTTTCATCTATTGTTCAAGTACCTTTTTGCCATTGCTCTGCCTTTATCTATTGTTCCACATATAGTACTGTACAGCCTCATTAGATACAGTATTTAAGTGCCTGTAGAAGCTGGGGGAATGCCCCAAGCTTAGCTTTGTCCCATTTCCTGTCACATCCCTTTGCCCTGTACTGTCCCTCAATCACAACTTGTGTTGTGCTGGCTTATACTCTGCTTTACCTAAGCTCATCACAAGGAACCTTCGTGTTCCTCTTCCTCCTCTGCTTCTCCTTCATCATCCTCCTCTTCTGTGAAACCAGGAGATCAACTCTGTCTGCGGATTAGGTCATCCTTGACTTAGTCTTGAGACGCTAAACCTCTGAACCGGTCTCCTTGAGCCGGCCCCCACTGAACCCTTGAACCAAGTTACAGGGACTTGGCCCCACTGAACTCTGAGCTAACGCTCTTACGGCCACGACACTGTAGCACAAGCTAAGCTTCCTTACTCCATTCTGGAGATCAACCTTGAACTACCATCAAACCATTGGATCCGTGTCCAGCCCAGACCCTCCCCAGACCTTCCCAAACACCTTGTAGGAACTGCCACTTGGGACAGCTTTCATACCTTCCTCTGTTACATCACCACAGAAAACAACAAAGAACTACCCGTTGAATTCATCAACAATCATTGGTTCAAGCTACAACTCAGAAGAGGACAACTCTACACTCACCAAGACCTAGAACTTGTCAGAAACAGCCTTGGACTAGGGAAAACAATCCTCTCTACAAACCACCTTCAGAATCAGAAGCCTCTTCTACAGAAGGCAACCCCCCTGAACCAAAAAACACTGTTGAAACTCAGACACCCTTTGAATCCCCTGCGTTAGAACCAGAGGACCTTCCTGAAAATCAGGAACTCATCGAAACCCCAGAACTCAAACCACAGAACCCCCCTGAACCCACTATGGCAGCCCAACCCCAAGTTGCTGTACAACCACCTCAGGCTGCCGCCCAGGCCCCTCAGATGTCTGCTCAGGCCCCCCCAGTCATTGCTCCACCCCCTCAGGTAGCCACTGCAGCACCACAAGGCACTAATAGGTCCCTCAGTGGCAAAGAACCTTCAGCATTCACAGGGGAAAGAAACAAAACAAAATGTTTCATCATGGAATTTAACTTATACTGGGGTCTTAATGATGACAAGGCAGTGATGGTTTCTCCTTTTAAACGAACAATGCTGGCCCTCTCCTACATTCAAGGAGAAAAAGTGGAAGGATGGGTCAACTCACAGGCAACTGCACTTAGGGAAAAGGTGAACAGGGCCCAAAACCCTATTAACAGAATGGATGAAGCATTATGGAATGACTTTATCATGGACTTCACATTTAAATTCACCAACATAGCAGAAAAGGAAGACGCTCAGGTGGCTCTTACTAAACACAAAATGAAAGAATCTCTCGATGATTACATTTCCACCTTTGAACAACTCTTGGCCAAAACTGGATGGCCTGAAACTGATGTAATTGCCATTGAAAGTTTCAAAAATGGGCTCAAACGAGGACTCTACGCCACAATCCTCAATAGAGATACCTGGCCCACCACCCTCCAAGAATGGAAGGAAGAGGCTAGAAGACAGCACCGTCGCTTTATCACCATCAGAGAGAAACTCAAAGGAAGGAAGACCTTTCCCACCATGGAACACAAAACTCACCACCCTGACCAAATGCAAGTAGATGCTGCCAAGTCCAACTTCAAAAAACTCACCAAAGAAGAAAGGAAGGAATTAGCCAAAGAAGGGCACTGCGTTTATTGCAGAGAAAAAGACCACCTTAGTAAGAAATGTCCCAAAAACACAGCCCCCACTACCTCCAAGGCCTGCACCACCAAACCAACCCCAGAACCACCCAAAGAGGAAGAAGCCTCCACTATGGTGGCCTGCATGAAAGCATTGCCAGCAGAAGACAGAGCCAAACTCTGGGACCTCATCCTCAAAGAGGATTTTCTCTAGGCCAAGGAACAACAGTCGTACTACAGCCCACATAGATACCATTGTTCAACATAAAGAAAACTCAATGAAAGTTCCTTTTATGATTACAACAAATGGAAAGACTGGCCAGGCACTCCTAGACAGTGGAGCAATGGAAAACTTCATCAGTCAAGGAATTGTGGGAAAGTTACAAATCCCACTTCGAACCCTCAGAA
>JAGFNK010001288.1:0-11522 GCA_025769875.1 Russula earlei
TGTGGGCAAGAAGTAGGGTCCAAAGCAGTAGCAAATACCAAAGAGGTATAGTTACTGGTAGAGTCGAGCAGGTACACAGGGAAGAGGCCAGAATGGTCACAAGGGGACAGTCCTTAAAGGAGTATCCAGGGATAGAGAGTGCTGTAAACAAATGGACAGTCTGAAGACTGTCCGTTACTTTATTGAGTGCTTATATACTACAAGAGAACTGCTAAATAGGGAACAAGTCATAACCTTGTTATCAAGCACAATAGATGGATGAGTAAGAAGTCGGAGTACGCTTACTGAGCATGCTCAGTCATGCTCAGTAAGCTGCTGAGTAAGAGGGCTTCTAACGATGAGTAAGAGCCCCTATTGTCCACGTGTTCACTGCTTTAGTACACATGCAAAGCACCTGATTCATTTACTGTTAGTTAGTTTAGGGCCGGTCATTTTTGGGGACTTGTAGTTTGGTTCAAGGAATAGAGTTGTCCATAAGGCCCTTTATATAGTTCTATTAGGGTCCTTAGAGTCGACCCTAATACTTCTACTAAGGTCCTTAGTATTGCTTTATAGTTCATTCTATAGTTATTAGAGTTAGTCTAATAACGCATTGTAGGGTCCTTTAGTATTGTGTTAGCGCCTATTGTAGGGCATTTAGAGTCATCCTAAAGGGTCCCTAGGGAGGCTATAATACTGTCCTTTATTGCTAAAAGGGTTGCCATTAAGTGGGGTTTGCTGTATGTCGATTGTGCTGAGAATCGCTCGTGCAACAATGCACACGTGATATTGTGGACACCTCTACTCACCCCTTTTGTCTGTGTGAACAGGGTGACACCATAGGGACTGGGTTTCCTCTCATAAGGAAGGGTCCTTCAAGGGCCTTCTCCAGAGAATGGTTCCTGACATTCATCCCCTCTTTATGACCTAGTTGCTCCTGCAACTATGTTATTATGCTTGGGCATTGTTGGGTACTGCCAGTGAAAGGTCTTTACAGCCTCTTTGGCTTTGGTTAGGTTGGATGTGGGCTTCCAAGTGTTCTCTGCTGCGGGGTACCCTTTCCATTGTATTAGGTATTGAATACCTCTATGGTTAGGGGAATGTCTGGATGCTAGGACTCTGTCCACTTCATACTGTTCCTCCCCTTCCACTATAGTAGGTGGAGGTTGTTTGAAGTTAGGACCATGGGCAGTAGTCTCTTTGTATGGTTTGATCAATGAGTTATGGAAGACTGGGTGTATCCTCCATGTCTTTGGTAGTTCTAGGCATACATTGACTGGGTGTCAAGACTCACTGTTGAACTATCCAGTTCAAGAGCGAGGGGTAAGCTCGAAGACAAGTCGGTAGATGTCCAAGATGGCGTGGGCGAGAAGTAGAGTCCAAAGCAGTAACAAATACCAAAGAGGTATAGTTACTGGTAGAGTTGAGCAGGTACACAGAGAAGAGGCCAGAATGGTCACAAGGGGATGGTCCTTATAGGAGTATCCCAGGGATGGAGAGTGCCGTAAACAAATGGACAGTCTGAGGACTGTCCGCTACTTTATTGAGCGCTTATATACAACAGGATAATGGTGGTTGGGTTGAGCATGTGGTGAGCATGCTGTTGAACCGGAACCCGAATGGATCAAAGAAGGCGAAGACCTTCATACAAGGTTCAAGATTCGCTCATAGATGTTATGTGTTAGACAGAACTTTAGTATATGCGCTTATGGCAATAGGGTTACGCATAGTACGCTATCTATCACAAGATGCAGCCTTATGCTGCGTCTAGAACGTTTCCACATCACGCGTCAGTTAATGCGCGATATAGTGGACACCTGTAGTCACCTCTTTTGGACTTAGGAAACAGCCCTGGGTCATAGAGGTATAAATACCATACTTGTAGACGAGTATACACATCGCTCTACACCCCAATATCACTTGAGCATTACTGTACTACAAGAGAACTGCTAAATAGGGAACATGTTGTAACCTTGTTATCAAGCACAATAAGGGATGAGTAAGAAGTTGGAGTGTGCTTACTGAGCATGCTCAGTCATGCTCAGTAAGCTGCTGAGTAAGAAGGCTTCTCCTGATGAGTAAGAGCCTTCACTGTCCATGTGTTCACTGCCTTAGTACACGTGCAAGCACCTGATTCATTTTCAGTTAGTTAGTTTAGGGCCAGTCATTTGAGGACTTGTAGTCTGGTTCAGGGAATAGTGTTATCCTATAAGGCCCCTTATATAGTTCTATTAGGGTCCTTAGAGTCGACCCTAATGTTTCTATTAAGGTCCCTAGTATTGCCTTATAGTTTGTTCTATAGTTATTAGAGTTAGTCTAATAACGCGTTGCAGGGTCTTTGATACTGTGTTAGTGCCTATTGTAGAGCACCTATAGTTGTCCTAAAGGGTCCCTAGGAAGGTCCTAGTGCTGTCTTTTATTGCTAAAAGGGTTGCCCTTAAGTGGGGCTTGCTGTATGCTGATTGTGCCGAGAATTGCTCGCGTGACAATGTGCATGCAATATTGTGGACACCTCTACTCACCCCTTTTGCTTGTGTGAACAGGGTGACACCATAGAGGCTGGGTTTCCTCTCATAAGGAAGGGTCCTTCAAGGGCCCTCTCCAGAGAATGGTTCATGACACTGGGTATGAGGTGACAACCTTGAAGGGTCCGTACCGTCAAGGGGCTATCTTGGCTTTTGGGTGTGTTGTCTTCATATTAGTGGCTTCTAGCCAGACTAAGTCTCCTGTCTTAAACTGGTACTTGGGGAAGTGGGAGCTGGGCTGTCCCATCAATGCTGTGGCATACCGGAGGGAGGCTGCAACCTCCTCTCTGAGTAGATCCAGTTGTTGCAGGCGTTCCAGGACAGAAAAGAACTTGGTATTGAAACTAAGAGGGTGGGCAAACATTGGATTGAAGCCATACCATATTTCAAAGGGGGCTTTGTGGGTCACGCTATGGGTGCATGCATTATGAGCAAACTCCATGAATGGGACTAGTTCGGCCCAGTTATCCTGTTGGTGATTACAGAAGATTCTCAAATACTGTTCTAGTTCTTGGTTGACTCTTTCTGTTTCCCCATCTGACTGGGGGTGGTATGCCATGCTAAGGGAGGATTTAACATTCAGTTTCCTCCATAGTTCTTGGGTAACTTTGGCTGCAAACTGGGGACCTCAGTCAGAGATGATTTGAGTTGGTAACCCCACTTGTCTCCACACATTGTTCATGATTAGGGAGGCAGTATCTTCTGGGGTGATGGCCTTGTGACACAGGGAGATGATGGCAGCTTTACTAAAGCAGTCCACAACTACTAGTAGGCTGTCATACCCTTGAGAGAGGGGTAGGTCAACAATGAAGTCCATGGTGATGCTGTCCCATATCTTGCCTGCAGGGGTGATAGGGACTAGGGGTATGGTCATTGTTGGGCGGTTCTTTGTGCTTTGACATATAGCACAACCATCTACATAGCTCTTGACAAATGTTAGCATTCCTGGCCACCAATAGTTATGGCTTATTAGTTCATAGGTCTTCCGTTGACCCAGGTGGCCAGTGGCTAAGGAATCATGGTGTACTTTGAGGACCGTACACCTTAGTGCGTCCAACCTTGAAACATAGACTTTTCCTTTGAAGAGAATCAGTCCATCTTCTAAGTTCCAGTCCTGCAAGCCTTTTGTAAGGCGATGGGGGCCATTCTTCAGGATGGTTTCTAAGGCCGCTTTGACCTCCAGGTCATAGTCTTTGCTGGAACATAGTTGTTTTCTTAGTTCAAAGTCTCCTATGGGTTCCATCGTGGATGATTGGGTTGCTCTAATTTTAAAAGATTGTTGGTCCAGCAGGACCTTTGCATCATTTTCATGCATCCCCTCTTTATAGTCTGGCCACCTGGACAGACCGTCGGCTTTGTTCTGGGTTCCTGGGTGGTGTATAATGTGGAAATTGAATGCGCTAAGTAGCAAAGCCCACCGAGCTTGTTGTCAGGTGAGTTTCTGCTTCATCATGAAGTACGTGAGGTTGTTGTGGTCTGTCCACAACTCCACTGGGTGTTTAGCGCCTTCTAAGTAATGTCGGAAATGCCAAAGTGAGGAAACTATAGCCAGAAGCTCTTTGTCATAGATCATATAGTTTCTCTGAGTGGGGTCTAATGATTTGGAGAAATACACCACTGGGTGGTACCAGTTTAGTTCATCCGGTTGTTCTAAAATGGAGCCGACTGCAAAGTTGCTTGCATCACAGATCAAGCAGAATGGTTGTGAATGGTCAGGGAGCACTAAGACAGGTGCTTTTGTAAATGCTTCAATGAGGATGCGGAAGGCTTTTTCCTCCTCAGATCCCCAATGAAATGGGTGATCCTTCTTGGTTTGGTTGAACAATGGTCAGGCCAGATGGGAATATTGGTGTATGAAACATCTGTAGAAGTTACAAAAGCCTAAGAAGCCTTGAACTTTGGTGATATTACTAGGAGTTGGCCATTGTGTGATGCCTACAAGTTTATCTGAGTCCAATGATATGCATCCTTGGGAAATGTGTATGCCTAGATAGCTGATGGATGTTTGATGGAAAGCGCACTTTTCTGGCTTAAGGTATAAGTCATGTTCCTGTAGGATTTTAAGGACCTTATGTGTCCATTGATCTAAGTCCTGAATGGTGTTTGCAAGGATTAGTATATCATCTAGATATACCACAATGTGTCCTGTTGTGATCAGCAGTGCTAAGATGTTGTTCATGAATTGTTGGAATGTGGCTGGTGCATTACAAAGGCCGAAGGTCATAATAAGTGGTTCAAAGAGGCCTAAGGGTGTCTTAAAGGCTGCAAGGTGTTCATCACCTTGTCAAAGGTGGATGTTGTTATATTCCTGTCGAACTTTGTGAAGTATTGTGCCCCTTGTAGTTTGTCAATAAGGTCTGGGATTAATGGTAGGGGGTAGGCATCTTTGATAGTAGCGGCATTAAGTCCTCGGTAGTCTTGTACTGGGCGCAGGGCACCACCTTTCTTTTCCACAAAGAAGAATGGACTGGCTATTGGTGCTTTGGAAGGGTGGATAGTCCCTCATTTGAGGTGTTCGTCTAGATACTCTTTCAAGGCCACTAATTCCTTTGGAGTGAGCCTATAGATGCCACAGTCCTTATGCGAGGCTTCTGGTTTGAGGTTAATGGCATGATCCCATGGTGCATGAGTGTTAAGGCTCCAAAGTGCCTTAAATAAGATCAATGGTTGCATCTATGAACGTGTCCTACCAATGCAGATATGCTTGAGTCAAGAAAGCAATACTCGTGGAGGGGAAGGAGTGTTAGATCCTTCTAGAGTATGGCAATAAGATGAGAGGGGCTCTGCAGACGGGGTAGGAGTCAACTGTTTGGGATTGGCAAACTAAGTCGAGCTTAGGGCTCAACTGTTACAACTGGGGGCCTTATATAGCCCTACAGGGATAAGGTTTGTGCTACTGTAGTACTGGTCGGTGCTATAGAAGCAAAACGTGGCTCATAGAAGCTGTCAAGACACGTACTGCTGATCCGTGTGGACTCAGGAGCAGGTGGGCAAGGGTCGGAACAGATGGTATGCGGCATAGGTGGTGTTGAACAGGAGGACAAGCCAAATGACTAGAATGTACCAGATGGGGACTGGTACATGTAACTGGAGGCAGAGGCAAAGGCTGGAGGCCAGTGCAGCGAGAGGGCTTTAGACAAGGTGGTCATTGAAGAGTACCTTGGAAGCGAGGGAAGTCTTTAAACTGAGTGGTCGCAGGGGAGTACCCAGGAAGATGAGAGTATCACAAATGGACAGTCTGACGACTGCCATGCTTCATTGGGGCTTATATACAGTGTACAGGGTCAATTACAAAGAACTGGGACTATTCTAGACTCTTTGGTACCATCCAATAGGACTATAGAGGCATAAACTTGCTTGTGTCAAGTTTCAGGCTTACTGAGCACATTACTGATCATTGTGGAGCGATGACATCATTATGATGTCACTGTGGAGCACTTAGTGAGCCTATGAGGTCACTGTGGAGTTGCTCAGTCAGCCATGATGTCATTGGAGCCTTGATGATGTCAGATGATTTATGCAACAGTTTCTAAGAGTTTGTGCCACTGTTTTGGGTCCTTGGTGGCTGGGTGGCCATGTGGCTGCCACGCGATGATTACCTGATTAGGAAACGGGTGCCTGGTCGTGTTATAGTGCCTTTGCAATAGCGATATCTTGTACTGCAGGAGGGATAGCCCAGAAAATGGAAGGGAGTCGGCAATGCAAAGTGAGAGAGGTCTCTCTTGAGTGAAAATAGGACAATCTACAGCCAGGACCTGGCCTTGGTTTGTAACAGAAGCAAGGTTGCTTCTATGTAAACGATCTCGGTGCTTGGAAGCATTAAGTGCTTCCCTAGTAGCAATCTTGGTGTCATAAGTACTTTCCTAATCAAGGAAGCAATGTATGTGGTGGTACAGGAACATCTGGGACAGAAGCAATGCTACTCATTGCTTCTTCAATACATCTTCAGAAAGATACGATCAACGTGTTCTGAACGCGATATCAACGATCAAGATCTGACGCACTCATGATGCAAATGGTGCAGTCCATAGTTCAGGTGTTCCGGCATCTTCCGGACCCCAAACCACTCAGTAACACTGTTGTGATTAGTGTTGCTAGGATGTTGTTCATAAATTGTTGGAAAGTGGCAGGGGCATTATAAAGTCCAAAGGTCATTATTAGTGGTTCAAAGAGTTCTCAGTTGGTAAATGGGGCCTCGCTGTTGTTATGGCCATTCTCAGCTGCACAGGCATTGCAAAAGTGAGGATCTGAGATATAGAACATTTGGGATCTGGGAGGAGGGCTTGGTGGACATCTGTTGGGATGATAAAGCTGTTCAGTGCAGTCATGGTTGTAGCTGCATGGTCCCAGGTGTTCACTTGAAGCACACAACAAATTTTTCAACAACCTTTTAATATTCAAATCCTGACTTGCACTTAAGTTGCCATGTCAGACTGCTATTAAGAGATCTGAGGTTTGTCAGTTTTCCCAACTTGGAAGAGTCAGTCAGTCATCAAGATCTGTCATATGTCACAAGCCATGAAGAGTTGGTTGTATTAGTATAGTAGTACTGATTGCTTTTCCTCTAAGCTTGGTACACAGATTCTGAGGCTAAAGCCCGAGTGATCACCAACACACTCAGGCATCTGAAATCCTTTTCTTCTTCTTCTTCTTCTTCTTCCTCTTCTTCTTCTTCTTCTTCTTCTTCTTCTTCTTCTTCTTCTTCTTCTTCTTCTTCTTCTTCTTCTTCTTCTTTTTCTTTGCCTTCCATCAATGCTTTAATAAAGGCTTCCCTGTCTTCAACAGAGAGCACATCAGCCACTTTGGCCATCTTAATGGCTGTATTCTCTTCAACAATCTCTACAATGGGGTGGATGCATTGGTCATGCACATGTGTGTCATTTTGCAATTGGGTTTGGAGGGGCAATTGCGAGCAAGGTATCCCTGCTTCAAGCAGTGGAAACACTTGCCCTCTTCACAGTATTTCTGCTTTTCAGCCTTGGTTATGGCCTTGAGTGCAGCACCAGCACTAGTATCCATTGAGTTCAGATTGCACAGGGGAAGGCAGGGGTGCAGGGCAGTTGCATACTTTTAGCAATGGGTTAGATGATCAAAAGACACCAAAGTATTTTCTTAATCACTTATTTAATCACTTATTTATTATGGATCTGGAAAATAAATTACAATACAAATAAAGATCTTCTATTGTAAGGATCAGCAGAAGACAAGGCTGCTAGAATAGGCAGTGGTGTGAGTCTGAAGGGACCTGGTGCAAGGGAGGCAGTGGCATCTGAGGGAGGGGGGTTCCAAGGGGTTCCAAGGGAGGGGGGTTTGAGATGATGGTTCCCCAAGGGCATGCATGCATGCATTTGCAGCAGCAGATGTTGCATTGGGCTGGGCACACTTGCCTGACTGTTCGCCCCTGGCATACAGATCATTGTGAACATAGTGGTGCTTTCCCTTAGCAATGCTGATGCTTTGTGCTGTCAGTCCCCACATGTTGGGGAGACTGGTCTGTTGTTTTGGGCACTGTTTGACACCCATAGGCTTGGCTGTCACTGTCCACATATGCTGATTGGGTGCAATTACCTCCTTATTGGGTAAGACCTTGTAACCTTGAATTATATTAATTGCAGCTCCCAAACTGTACTTGGTGGCCCATGCAGCCTGGACAATCTCCACTGATTGATTAACATCCTCAAGCCTAGATGTGATATTGCATGATAATGATATGGCCTCCTGTGAGAGAGATACTAGGCTCTCCCTTGGCCTGGTGGATGGGGATGGTGGGTCAGGGGATTTAGTTGCACTCTCTATGGGAGCTTTTTAGGTGCTCTCTTCAGGACAGAGATGGGGAAAGTGGATGTAAATTGCTGCAATGTGTTTGCAGAATCTAATCCACAGATAATCTGTGCAATCACAAGTTGACTTCATCAGATTGATTGAGTAGGACTCACCAGAACAGGATTGTGAAGCAACATGAAAGCAGATCTCATCAAATTGCAAGATCAAATCTTATAATACTGTTGCTGACCCACCAACCATGTTACTTAAGGTACTTAGCACTCAGTCAGAATTTGTAGACACACTGAAAATGATGATATTGATTTCTTTCAAATGGGGGTAAAAGTAGTGATTAATGTGAATCCACCCATGTTTTTTTTTTGTCAGAATATACCCATTTGATGTTTTCCCCTTCCTCATGTTTTTGGAGAGATGTCACACAGAATGGTAGAGTTCAAGTCAGTGCTTCAAATCGGCATCCTTGGCTAATCACATGTCTCTAAGCCATCCTCATCCTCAAGCCCTGTCGACCATACATCTGCACAGATGGTGTACTCCCTCCCCATGATGTGTTTGGGCTAGGGTGGCCAGACAGCAAGCAACCAGCCAAGTGCAGGATCTCACGGCAACTATTCGCACTGCCATGTACTTTGTCATCCCTGAAGAAAGGAAGGAAGGAAAGGGGCAAACAAAAGCCATGCACTTCCTCCACCAACACTCATGCAACCTTCTCTCCCACACAGCCCTTCCTCCATCAGATCTGCTCCCCAATGGTGGCCAGGCTCTTTCCCTCACACAGCTCCATCATCAGCTTGACCTCACTGTTTGATGGCAACATGTACACATTGTAAAAATGGACCATGTTTGTGTGCCTGAGGCCAGAGAGGAACGCAAGCTCACACACAAGCTGCTTCAGCAGGCCCTCATGCATGATGATCATCTTGCATGCAAACTGGTGGCCTGTCCGCTTGTCCCACACCACCTCCACCATGCTGCTTGCCCCTTCCCCAAGCACAGTGACGATGTCCAGTATGCATTGGACTAGGAGTCTTGTGTGCCTGTGGCATCACCATCCTCTGATGACCCATTTTCGTTCTGCATGGCTGCCAACAAGGAGGAGGCAGGCGAGGGCGGCTGGGCATTGATGTGGCGCATGAGCTGGCACAGGTCTCCACTCCCAATCATAACATGATGGTCATGACCTCCACCACAATGATGGTACTCCATGCACATTTCATTCAAGTTCTTTTCTGCACTCACTTTTCTTACCCCTTTCTTACAGAGGACAGCATAGCTAGGACCACAGCATTGATACAGCTGTGAAGGTCTGCCTCACACAACAACAGGTGTCCTTTCAGTGTGGAGGGATTCTTCATGCTCAACGAGCATGCATCATCCTTCAAGGGAGATTATCTTGAGATTGAGCAGGGCATGATGGGCAGGGCTGGGTGGGTGGTGTGTTGGTCATCCTGGACCTTGCTCATCAAGTGTTTAGTTAATTCCTGTATGCACACAATATTACATTGTCTTTTTTCCTTGCCCCCCCCCAAACCTCCAATTGCAGTGTTTTTACCTGTCACATCAACAATGTAAGGTTCAAATGGTGCTTCAAGGTTTTCATTACATGTCTGGTGACTATGTGTGACTGACTGAGTGCTAGGTACCTTAAGTAAGCTGCATGGTTGGTGGTGCGGTGGACAGTATGCTCTCAGCATGGGTGAAAAGTTTCTGACACCTGTCAGCTGCCAGGTCCCAACCATCAAGCCTGACTTTCTGATGTTCATGCCTGTTTTGGTAATATGGCACCATTTGATGCACTAGCACAAATAAGATTTGATCAATCCGCCAATTGCACTTGCCATCAAGCCAGTGTGATTGAGGACATGATGATACCTAAAAAATGATTAAGTCATCTTATCTTTAGATCAGTTGGAACAATATGCTTTGATCAACATATTGGTGTCCCTTCCTCAAAGATATGCCAATTTTTCTGGTAAACCATAGACCACATATGCATCACAGGCATCCATTCACACCCAAGGTAGTTCACAAAACTTTGTGGGACCTGAGGAGATCCTCCCAGATTTGCAGAAAGTCAGCCTGATCATCTGTATGTACCCATCTCTGATCTTATCCCTAGATCAGGAAATTCAGTTGTATTGAAGTGTGATCGCATCACACACAACACATGCTACTTGCAAAGCCATATCCAACTTCCTGGATAGGCAATCTTGAGGGTGGCAATCTGCATAGCATCATGATCTGTCATAATAATAGACAGCCAGATAGCCAGACTGGCATCCCTGACCCAATGGACAAAAAAGGATATTGTGTCCATTGTTCCATTGGATGCCAGCATCCAGGCAACAGGCACACCTATCTGGAAAAGGTAAGCATGCTTAATTGACATTGAGTAAATATTATGCACCATGTCCCCAGTGATCCTGCACAATCATGGTAAATAATAAGAAGTCCAGATTGAGTAATATTATGAGTTGCATTGATACCAATGAAGCCATTCCTGAGGTGGCAGAATGCCTCCATTTGGAAAGGGGTCTGGATGCATATGCATCCTCCTGCAGATTTGACTGAGATGGGGCACATGCAGCCTGTCTTTGTAAATACATTTGTTTGTATTTCATCTCTCAATCTGTCCAACCAGAGTATGGTGGAGATGGCATCCTCCGGATGCAGCCTGTATTATCATCTTCAATTTCCTGGGCCATGCAGCTCACATCCTGAAGTGAGATGAATCAGTCTTGGCTGCCATCAGGCAACAAATCCTAAATATTGTGTACCTTTCAATTCATTAGGTTAGTGATTAAAAATAAATTCAATGCACACTTACTATTTTCTGTGGATCAATCTTCCTTGACAACAAGGATCTAATTTTATCATGTGCTATGTGTGACATTCATGTGTAAGCAAGATTAGCAATTCCAATTTCATGGTCATGCTTGCTTGTGTATTGTCCAAGAATGGTAGGTGCATCCACATAAGATTTGATGACTATTTGGCAACAGCAACCTGTCTTCTTGATCTTGGATCTCTGTGTACAATCGGGGTGCTTCTTTACATAATGTGAAGCTCCCCTGGATAGTTGGTGGGAACAGACATAAAACCTTCTTTGTCCATCCCTGCCCATGCTCAGTGCTGGATGTAATCATTCCATTGCATGAGCCAGTTCTTCTTGCCAGCACCACATGTCAAATCAGCTACTGTTGGCCATTCCATGGGGCTTTCTGCCTGCTCCTG
>JAGFNK010001289.1:0-11497 GCA_025769875.1 Russula earlei
AAGCAGCCAATTCTATTAAGCCCATGCATGAGAAGGGTCCTATCAAGACTGGACCTATGTGCAAATCAAAATGGCAAAGGGTACGAAATTTTTTTGCTTTGCCATATCATGCAGCTAACATCGTCTACTACTAGATGAAGAAGGAGCACTTGGTAATCGTTGCTCTCGAGAATGAGTCCGGGGTTGGGCACCTATGGACTGATGAGAATGGAATTGTTGTTCCACCTGAAATGGAATTGGTGTGGAGTGATCTAGTCAAGGTGCGTACATAACATCTAATTTGTCAATGCCATCTGATCATTAGTAGAATAATCAAGAATACAAGAAGTACAGGGATAAAGGCTGGCCACATCGCAGCATCATGAAATCTCTGATGCCATCAAGTGCAAGAGGCCAACATTCATATCGGGGCATGCAGTCGACAGCCCATTTTACTCCCCCTCAGTCATCTGCGTCGCTGTCCCCCAATCCCAATTTGTTTGAACATCAAAGTGGGGACTCCTTGTCATCTCTGGCGCCAGATCGCCCTTCCTCCTCATCCAGTGTCCTTCATTCCAAACACAAAGTATCTCAGGTCAAGGATGTCGCCTCCGAAACATCTTCCTCATTTACCAAAAAACTCAAGTCTGATTCCAGGGCAGTTGCTGTCCACGGCATGCAGTCAACCATGGAGAGGTTTGCCGATAACTTCAACTCAACCATGCATGCATTCATTGCTTCATCCCCACCTCCAATGTTGCTGGCACTCCCCCCACTCCCAATGCCGCTGGCACTCCCCTCAAACCCAGCCCCAGCCCCACCTCTGGCCATGCATATGCCACCTTCAAATGACATCATAACTATCTCAGCACTTCCCGAGACCACCCATCGGTCACTGGCAATTCAACATCTTACCAAGGATATTGAACTGAATGGTGACTGGCTCTCCATGGATGATGTTGTCCCTGTGATCAATATCTTGGGATCTTGTGACATCGTGCGCATAGACAGTTATATTGTGCTTATGACTAATGGGTCAGTGTTGTCGTGCAAGATTGCACGCAACTACATCAAGGATCTATTGGAGAAGGCCAGGACATCCTGACTGTAGTTGTACTTCTACAGTAGTCACCCATCACACGCATGTATCGTAATTTGTTGAATGCCATGAAGTGTTCTTTCATTTTCTGAAAACATGTGGACATGTGTCTGAACTAAATACCTGCTGTGCGATCCTCAAGTGTTTTCTGATACTGCTCCCACATCTCACCTGCAATCCTGTCTCGCCTGATATTTGCTTGCTCCCTCTCATAGTGCATCACTACCCCTCTTCCCAGTTCACCAGCCGCTTCATGATGACCCATCTGAGGGTCTACCCTGTCATCAAATACATCAATCTCACTGTGATCATAATGGCGAATAAAATTGTGAAGGGCTGCAAGTGCCGATGGGATGCGCGCTTGAATGTCCATGTTATACTCAGGGGGGGTACCGAAGGATTTTGAAACACCGCTTGAGAATCCCAAACATACGCTCTATGATGTTGTGAGCTTGAGCATGGCGCAGATTGAATAATTCCTGGGGTGTGCGTGGCCTAGGACAAGCATAAAAATTAGTGAGAAGATGGGAAAGAAAGAGAGAACGCACCGTATGCCAGCATGACCCCACTCAGATAGATGATATCTTACACCTTGATAAGGAACAAGCAGTGTGTTTGATGAGGCAAAGCCTGCATCAGCAAGATAGTATTTCCCTCTTGGGATGGGGAAATCGGAATGATGGGCATCATGGAAAAGAGTTGAGTCGGCGGTGGAGCCCTCCCAACCAGTCAAAAGATATGTGAAGCGGAGGTCAAATGAACAAGCAGCAAGGCAGTTCTGTGAGAGAACGCTGTTGTGGTCTCTTGTTGCATTGCGCTCTGTGGCAGTGGAGTAATAACCAATGTGGGTGCCGTCGATAGCACCCAGGGCATCCTTGAAAAAGGGAAAAATTTTGGGATTCCCTTGGATAAAGGAGTGAGGAGGGGAATCAGCATCAGGAAGCTGTACAAAGGTGGTGTAGAAAGGGGGGGTTGCAAGAACTCCATGTATCTTTTTAAAATATCTGGATATCCATCAGAAGATATATAGAAGGAAACCATGGGATATGTACTTTGAGACCGTGCTTGGTGACCACTGAAAATGCTCTCCAATATTTGCTGTTGACAGCCTGGTGGAAGCGGCATAGAGAAATATGGCAACCTGTTCTTCAATTCAGACATGCTGAGATGATGCAACACCAAAGTTGTGGAAAGTCTGCTGGAGCTTGTGAAACACATGTTTATGGACCCCAAGTTCATTCCAGATGCGTTCTGGGTGGCCGGTGAGTAGTTCATGGACCCAGGCAAGACCAGTGAGGGCAGAGGTGTGATATGGAATAGGAGGAGAACAGGGTTTGAGTATTGACAGTATGGCCTGGAAGCCATAAAGGGCATAACCTGTAAAATATAAAATCATTAGAAGTTGTTGGCGTTGCCGTTGTACCTGCAGATACAGCCTCTCCTGATCAAGGTAATCAGCCATAGCATTGACCAGGGGACGGACAGTGACAACTTGAAATCGGGGGGTAAAAATATCAGCCATGACTCGGAGGGGCATAAAAAGTTTTTGGGCGCATCAGTCATTACAACGACAGATATGTGAATTACAGTTAACAGACAAAGACAACTGATATTAGTTAATCATATGACATGTCACTGCCATCACACCTGTCACTCCTGTCACTCCCGGCTAATCCCGAAATTCAAGTTCCAAGTTCAGTTTCAAGAAATCTCGGTTGCTGTATGGGGCCTAAGGTATTTGGCGAGCGCGCAGCAAACACATGTCGAAGGACTCGGACAAGCCATTTTCTTTTTTCCTTTCGTACGTACCGCCTTTCCCCCCGACAGCAGCTTACCCCGCCATCGCCCAGTTCGCCGACACAAACGCCCCGATGTGCGCAATCGCGCCTTCGAGTTGCCCGCCAAGCCACCTCTGCCATCACATCATCCCTTTATCCACGTGCTCGAACCTCATCGTAGAGCAGCATTTAGTACGTAGCCGTCCTTTACTTTAGCTTCAATACCTACCCCATCGTCGTCGCTTTCCGCCTCATCCCCTATCCTCGTTATAGTGCGTTCTTCGACTTTGCCCTGATGCCCCCCTCTCGCTATGAACCGGAGGTGCTGCCAGCTGTACAAACAGGGCTCCTGACCATGAGCAGCTTGCACCTCGCGATCTAAACTCCCTGTCTCTCGCTCCGATTCCCTGCAGGCCGTCGCGCTTCCCCCGCTCTCTGCCAAAAGCATTCCTCCCGACCAAATCTCCCTCTCCTCTCCTTCTTGTCGCCGTTCGACTCCCCCACTCCTTTGCACCGTCTCGCCCTCCCTTAGGCAACCCTGCGCTTACATTGCTTGACTCCTCGCATCCGCCCTTGTCCATCCGTCTCGTACGTGCCGCCGCCGCCGCCCCATCTGCTGCCCTTTCCGCGCGTCCTCTCGTCAGCGACCATGCTGCGCCTGCCTTTGTGCAGTATCGCTTCCCCTACCCCCCTTCTCTCTTTGTTTTCTCGTTCTTAGCATACTCGTTCCCGAACAGCTTTAACCTGCAGCGTCGATCTACAGTAGCGTCGTCTTTGGACCAAGACCACTAGAGTTTCAACATCAATGGGGACAGTCATTATTATTTCCGATAGAGAGGTCGTATACATATTGATTCCCCAAAGTGTGCCCTTTGAGCGCGGCAGTTGAGGCACGGAATGGAACGAGCTGATCAACAGTATCGTCGAGTCACTAGTCCATAGGCTGAAGTGAACCAACTGGCTGGCCAGGCATGTCCAAGTTCTTGCCAATTCCACAAACATGTGTAGACTTGTGCCCCGCGTCCGGCAAGCAAGGAATCAGCCGGCGCAGCAACCCCAATTGCACCGTCATTCCCTCGCAGCTCTAGGCCCTCATTTTTGTGTCTTTATGCCCCCCGCATTCATACCGCTACCCACGTCATCTAGAACGAGGCCGCTTCATTCTGCGTGTAGCCATCACTGATGTATTTGTGGGGTGGATAGAGTGCCACAGCGCCGCAGAACTGCCCAATGGGCAACTCGGTGGAGTGGCTGTCACGGCCCACTTGCGGCCACACACTGGCCACTAGGTGTTTGACCCTGATGGCACATCATGACCATCATGATGACGACTGATGGCAAAATATCCGAGCGTGATATCTGCGTTGGCAGGTTTGCTTTGTCATGATAACGAGAACAGGTTTGCCCCACCTCCCAGCGGATGTGGATCCACTATTGAAGAAATGAGGGCCCAAAGGCGGGTCAACGCGACTCCGTAATCACTGGGAAGAACGCACGCCTTGCCCGGTCGGACTTGGAAAGGTTTTATATATATTTCAAGTTATGGATTGAGTACTTGCTATCATTTGATGAGGTGGGAGCACTGTGGCACCGGCAGTGCGGGAGTTTTGAGGCGCTTGGGACTCTAAACGCTCAAACGCATAAACGATGGATGATGGGGGCTTCCAATCCTCCCCGGTATCCCGAGGGTCGAGGAGTATAAGAACGGACAAAGGAGGCGGGTTTGACCCTCACACCCGAGAGCTGTGCTCCCCATTCGTTCCACGCGGCTTGGTACTGGTTACCGGCATTTTCACACCCTTGCAGACTTTTTCGTATATTTGAATTGACGATACCACGCACCAGATGCGTCCGTTGCCCATCGTTGCCCTTTTCTGCTTCGCCGTTGGCATCGCTCCGTCGTTCGCGCTCCCATCAACCGTCGTTCCGTATGTTTTTCAAGTTTTGTCGAATCCTCAAAATTGAGTTTACGTTGCAGACGTGGATTAGAGACGGCGATAAGAAAGATAAGGGACCCTGTTTCGTATGCTTTTCAAGTTTTGTCGAATCCCCAAAATTGAGTTTACCTTGCAGACGTGAGAAGCAGCTTGAGAAGAAGAAACCAAAAGATCGTCACCCCAGCCCTGCGCTAAAGGGAAAAGGGGCGCAGCCGAGTGAGCCGAAGATTCTCTTTCCGAAAGTAGAGGACCACGATGAGCCAAAGGAAAGCGGAAGCGGGGTGCGGAAGCATCGCCCTGTTCTCCGCCGTCCTTCCAAGGGACGTTCATCAACTTTGGATCCGATAGTGGAGGAATCCGCCTAGAGAGTAGGACAGTAGATACTATTAAAACGGCCGAGTGCTATGACATATGCATGTGTTCGTGAAACCGCGGTTCCTGCCCCACTATGACACCATGTGACCTTCGGGAAACCGGCCCGGCCCGGTTCATGAATTTCATAGACCGGTCTGTTGCGGTTGCCCCACGGTCACTGGACCAGATCAGACCAGTTTATAACCGGTCCAGACACATTTATAATGATGTAATGTAACATTAGGGGCATTCCAAGTAGCCACTTATTGGGCACTTATTTTGTTAAATAAGTACTACTCTGAAACCCCCCTCCCAAGAATTCAACGATAAGTAGCAAATACAGTAATGACTTAATTTGAGCATCCATGGGTCCGGCATTCCCTTTGGCACCACATACTGAGTTCGAATTGCAAAGTTGACTCAGAAAGATTGAAGTTGTCACAGTGTGCTGTTTGCCATGCCTGCCACATCAAAATGGACATGCATTCTCAAGGATCTCTTGAACTATCATGTCCAGCAGAAGTGGGCTTGTACAAGAGAGGAGACAGAGAGAAAAGGGAAGTCTTGAGAGTCATTCACACAGGCAGATGGAGACAAAAGGGGAAACATGGGCACAAAAACTTGTTATTCAGAATAGTAGCTACTGGTCCTTATGTACTGTAGCTAATGTGAGAGGGAACTGGGTAACCATCCTCAGTCAAAGCATCTTGAGCGAGTCTTTGACCTTGTGCACACATGATCCCATCATCACAAAGGGGGGTGCATGTTCTGAGGTGTTGGAATGTGTTGGAATGTGGGCACAGTGTGGGGAATGCATCATCACATGGTGTTGCCAGGCATTGGCCATGTTCCTGCTATTGAGGGGTAAAAAGTATTGCAGGGATCAGGTATGGACCAGGTATGGATGCATGCATATTTTTGGTGATCACAGCATTAAGGTGACAGGTGTAATGAAGCTAGGCTTTGAAAGAATATAGTAGGATGCTGTATGTACTGTAAAGGGTAGATGAAGTGTTACTAGTGGCAATGAGTGGGCACTAGTTGGTGTGGCCAAAATGCTGTGCAAGGGTGGTCGTCCGGCTTTCAAGCATTGGGGGGCTTTTGCCCAATGAGGCAGTGATGGGTGGGCGTGCTTGTGTGTGGGGGTGGTAGCATGACGCTCCTCATGTTTCCTTGACACAGACCTTCAAGGGAAAATGGAACAAGGAGGTGGTTGACCTGCTCATGACAGCTTTTATCACAGATGTCAAAAAGGGAGCATATCAGCCTGTCCAGCACAATTGGACACAGATGACCAAGGATAATGTAAGGAAGAGGTGCCAGAGCAAGCTATATCACACACAGTACATTTGCCAGACAGGAAAGCACCCTTTCCATAGACATACTACAGAAGGAGGAGGATATGTGAGTTTACAGCCACAGAGACTCAGAAACATGGAAGCATGTGGGCATATTGCTGGATGCCCTTGGCCCTCGGGGTACAAGTGATGATGAGACCGATGACAATCCAAACCATTCAAATCAAGACTCATGCTTTAAGACCCTCTGGCATCTTGATATGGGTTTTTCTGAATCCTGCCATGGCCGACATATGGGCAGCGGTGGAATCATATCCATTGTCTCTCTGCCCCTCATGTGGAAACCAGTCTTTCAAATGCATTGCAAAGGCCAAAAGTGTCAGCAAGCATGCACCGCTGCCAGGTCTTCCATTGAACTTTTACAACCCACAGTGGTTGCCAAAAAGTCCTCCCCACTTTCAGAAGCTTGTAAAGGCAGAGTTCCCTCTTCCCATCCTGGTGAGTTATCATTTCATTTATTATCAGAAGCTTCACATCTTTACTTAGGCCCCCTACAAAAGCGACTACATGGGGCAGATATAGGACGAAATTTCTGGTCCAAGCATGGTTAGATTGCAATTTTCCCTCTTGTGTCTTCCATTACTTACCGTACCTTACAGGTTCTATGTGATGTGAGCAATGTATGTGTGGCATAGATATGGGTAATGAAGGATTCGCATCGTATCATCGTTGTCGGGTGACTTGATATGAAATGATATACTACATCCGAGTTACATCTGAGTGTCAAGAACTAGAGGGATCTGCAACACTTGTCTCAATGGTGCTGAGGCCTGTCAAAAGTCCTGAAAACTAATGGTCAGTTGTGATTTCCAATCAAGATGACATGACTGACTTGGGTCAGTGGTTTCATCACCAGGATCTGGTGGTCCCAGTCTCAGTAAATAGCATGGTAGATGTCGCGATTTCCTGGCACTATTGTTACTTCTTTCTGTGTCTCCAATGACCACAGATTTGCACCAAAATCTGGGTAACGTGCAAAAGGGTTCAGAAGAGATGTCGGAGGAGCAAGATAGCAGTGAACAGCTAGGAATAGCTTTTCTTTGCTATCCTGTATAAGGAATATTGCACAGACGATTCCCAGAACCAGGGAATTAGCACTACCTGTGTCTTGGAAGAAAATGACACCATGTCTCTTTGACATGTGATAAGTCGTAAATTCACGGCCGTAAATTGTCACCCTGTCCTGGAAGTTGACTCCATCCTGAAAATTCCCCAATTCACATTGCAGATTGCTCTTGTACTTGTTCATTGCATTGTTAATAATGTCACTTAGTGGCCTTAATCTCAGTGTAGCCACCTTTGAGGATTCATCTATGCAGCTGTCATCTCCCTGTCCCAAAGTATCTTAGTCGAGTGCATACCTGTTTTCTTACTGCCGAATGGACATTCCCTGATTGTGATGTTATCTTTCCATGCATCCAGACAGCATAAACATTGAATAGTTGCCTGCATGGTCGACTTGGCAGAGAAGGCTGCAAACATACCCTTCTCCATTTTGCCTTTGTTTCTCGTAAGTGTGTTGCAACCGGAGGAAAGGAGTCTCACATACCTGGCTTATTGTTCGTGTTTGAGCGCTGCAAATCACCTATGACCCTTTCGAATGGAAACATCCACCAGCCCTGAACAGGGCCATATAAACAAAGGTAATTGCCAACAAGGAGGGCATTGAGATGGTTGGGGCAGAAACACTGGGTGGGTCGGAGCTCCCTCAGCATTTTAAGGTAATTTTTCATGGTCTTCTTATATTCTTCGATGTGCTTGGCTGATATATGTTGAGACATTGCCCATCTGATTGCAGTGGTGAGTAGGAAAGTACTCTGCACCAGTTTTGCCCTGTATTTGTCCACCTGCGCCCCTGATGCATGTCACAGTGTCTCAATTTGAAGCAGCAACACTGTTATGTTGAACTCGAAGCATGATCTCCATTCATCAGCCTTCAGCTTACCATGTGATACCTGCCCTAAATTAGTAGGAGGGGCCACGTGCCAGTGAGGGCATGTAGTAGCCACTATGTCATCCCAAATAACCCTCAAGTCATTCGGAGAAATCCCCACTCCTTGCAATGTCTTCAAACCCCTCTGTCCTTTAGCAATCTCCTTTACGATGCCTTCGCCAACAATGTCTGAGACAGAAGACCTCACCCGATTTGAGAGGGATTCCTAAGTTACTCCCCCATATGAGCATATGTAGTGAGATACAAGTATGTCTCATACCTTAATGCACTTGATTAGATCTTCTTTACAGGGTTCACCAGACTGCTTCATGCCAATGCCCCTTTCATCACAAAGGACCTTCAGCACATCAACCGATAACGTTGTCAGATCAACAGACTTGGGCCTGGTATGCAGTAGTATCTTTCTTGTGGCTTCTAAGTCTGACATTGCCTTTGCAAGTTTTGGCTTGCACGTTCCTGCCAAGTCCATCCCGAGCACTGTTCGTGCATGGTATTGCAATAAGCCGATGAAGAAGAGGTGCATGCAGTCCACAGGGACCATGGTGGTAGGGTCCCAGTATTCTAGTTCCATCAGGACTGAGTGATGCACGCCAGTTGTGCTGTATAGCCACTTCCGTTCCTTCTGTGACATTGCATTCCACCATTTCTGGCCATTGTCTTGAACCTCCTGAATAGTGCGCATGCTCCATGAGTCTGGATCCTCCTCTTTTGCAGTATTCCTATCAATGAAGTTTGAAATACCCATGATCTTCCGAGCCATTGGCAGGTCATTTACTGAGAGGGCGATTGCTGAGTGGACAAGTCGGCCATAAGGATAATCATGCATCTTGTATATTTCTCCATGTGCCCAGGATTCCTTCATGACTTTGACAAGGGGACGTAAGAACTGGTCAATTTCCTTGCCTGAAGGCTCGTGAGGCCCAGGGATGATGCCAACAAGGCAGAGGTTTTCATGTTTATGCCACATGTCTGGTGGCAATAGGAGGCAGGACAGGACTATAGAACCCACAGACGCAACCTTCCCAGCGATCTTATTATGATATGGGTTGAAGAAATCCACAGAGAGACACCACAATAGGCGAAGTTTGTCATGTTGTCCACCAGAGAGGAAAGGTATGCCATCTGGCCCTTTGAGTGCCCTGACGCCATCTGCAATGACAATATCATCAACAGTCCCAGTGCGCATGTGCTCTCGAGATCATTTAAGCGCAGCCTCTACCCCTGGTCTGGACAACAGGCATGCTACAAAGTCAAGGAAGTCTTGCATAACAAAGGGATGCTTAGGTACGCAAATGCTCTTCCCATCCGGTGTTGACCCCACTCTGAGGAGGTCAAATCTACCTCAAACTTGACATGGCTTGCTGGTGCAATCATATGGATAAACTGCAATTCCATCTTCATCTTGTGAAGGATACATGGAACTACATGCTGGGCAGCATGCATACGTGATAGTCTTTGGTACTCCAAGCAATTTCCGAGCAACCCTGATGTCGCTTGGAAAGGTTAGGAGGATCTGCTCATTGGTATTTGACAAGCTGGCCCTTGACTTTCTGAAGACCTCCTTAAGTGATTTGAGCCTGATGTTGCTCAACTTTCGAGTTGAGTGGTCCAGAGTGTCCTGGACAAGCAGTTCAAACAGACTTCGCAGTAGGAGTGAGTCATGTTCTGCCAAGCTGCAAATGAATTCATCTGTTGCTAATGTCAGTGTGTGCGTATGTCCACAGCTGAGATCCTCACTCAGCGGTTCTGCACCAATTATCCTCCGTGTTGAGACCAACTTGCCTGTGTCAGCAAGGAGTACTCCTTTCAAGTCATTCACGTCCTCAATATTGTCAAGACTCACTGTTGAACTATCCAGTTCAAGAGCGAGGGATAAGCTCGAAGACGAGTCGATAGACGTCCAAGACCGCGTGGGCAAGGAGTAGAACCCAGAGGAGCAACAAATACCAGAGAGGTATTGTTACTGTGAGAGTAGAACAATCACGCAGGGAAGAGGCCAGGATAGTCACAAGGGGATGGTCCTTTAAAGGAGTATCCCAGGAATGGAGAGTGCCGTAAACAAATGGACAGTCTGAGGACTGTCCGCTACTTTATTGAGCGCTTATATACTACAAGAGAGTTGCTAAATAGGGAACGAGTCATAACCTTGTTATCAAGCACAATAGAGTGATGAGTAAGAAGTCGGAGGACGCTTACTGAGCATGCTCAGTCATGCTCAGTAAGCTGCTGAGTAAGAAGCTTCCCTTGATGAGTAAGAGCTTCCATTGTCCACGTGTTCACTGCTCTAGTACACGTGCAAGCACCTGATTCATTTCCTGTTAGTTAGTTTAGGGCCGGTCATTTGAGGACTTGTAGTTTGGTTATGGAATAGTGTTATCTTATAAGGCCCTTTATATAGTTCTATTAGGGTCCTTAGAGTCGACCCTAATACTTCTATTAAGGTCCTTAGTGTTGCCTTATAGTTCGTTCTATAGTTATTAGAGTTGGTCTAATAACGCGTTGTAGGGCTTTTGATACTAGGTTAGTGCCTATTGTAGAGTTCCTAGGGTCGTTCCAAATGGTCCTTAGGAAGGCTCTAATACTGTCCTTAGTTGCTAGAAGGGTTGCCTTTAAGTGGGGCTTGCTGTATGTCGATTGTGCCGAGAATCGCTCGCGCAACAATGCGCGCGCGATATTGTGGACACCTCTACTCACCCCTTTTGCTCGTGTGAACAGGGTGGCATCATAGAGGCTGGGTTTCCTCCTATAAGGGAGGGTCCTTCAAGGGTCCTCCCCGGGGAATGGTTCATGACAAATATTCTTCTGTAAGTACATCTTCAGGCCTTCCTTCATGGTCATTCCTAGTGAACCAACTGGAAACCAGAGTGTATTGATGGCCACCAACGTTGTCTCCATGTTTGTTCGGTGCATTTTGATCACGTTACTGTCGTTTTCACGTGACCTTGCACTTGCCATTTTTGGATGTCATTTCAAGTGCGAAATCAAAACTGCTATATCTCAACAGCTTCTCAACAGATTGCCTTGAAACTTTGACAGTA
>JAGFNK010001290.1:0-11484 GCA_025769875.1 Russula earlei
AGAGTAAGTTTTGTTGCATTATTGTGTTGTTCGACGGCCGATCCTTGCTCTTCGTTTCCACCGCTCGGCTTTCAGCGCAAGTTGGGTCTCGTCACGCCAGATGGCTCACGGGCAAACCACTCCTGTAGAGGACATCGAGACATTTGACCCGTCTCGTCCCTCTGTGAAACCGGGAGAGTCGATCCTTCTCCCGATCGACAAAGTCCCGGGTTACCTGGACATGGTGCTCAAGGCTCTCGCACTTCACACTGAGGCTCGCACCTCTTTCGTCACGTATGCGTCTACTCTCCCCATTCTCCTGTCCCAAAAGTCCTCATTGTGATATTCTACTTTCGCTCATGTTTTCGCTCGATCCATCGAATTCAAAACGACAAAAACGGAATCTCAATCATCGCGTCATTGGGCTGTGCTCACAGATACTGGCTGCCGGATTTGCTGAAGCACAAGTACATTGCTCTGCGATTCCTCCGGCAGGAATCATTACGAAAAGTCCGCCCGGATGCGTATCTCTCCCACACCCGACGTCGTCACTCGTGTGTCATGCTCTTCCGTGGAGTCGCATCAGGTGACTTGGGACATTGGGAGGAAGCCGCCGCACGTGCGACCGTGGAAGATGGCGCGACGTTCTGGGCGCGGATTGTTGGCGTTAACGCAGTGCAGGCATCTGATCGTGGGTTGTTCCGTGTCTTGGAGTGGGGTGGGATGGAGGTCACTGACCAGTGACTGGGTCGTTTGTTCGTTGTGTGCGTTTCGTCCCTGACAAAAGGTTCCAAATAATCCCTGTCGTACTTGTAATCTGGGTTTTTTTTCTATCTCCGACTTTGGAGTCCGACTGTCGTTGTGCGCGTGCGCGCTGAATCCTCGGGTAATATTGTTGTGAATCATGCAAAACAAATACATGTGTTAACATACTATATTACCCTGTACATGGTCACCCCTGGTCATTCATCAGGTACTCTCAGGTCACATCAGTCACAGTGCCACTTGTTGAGATCTGCACTGCCCAGAGTCTCAGGTGTGTTGTGATGTGATCACAACTCGGATGCGCTGACGCGTCGGATCACCCGGACCGGGCATCACCGGCTCAGCTCATACGCTGCAGCACGCGTTAGTTACATTGATAGAGTGATTTAGAACAATCGGTAGCTACTTACAACTGATCCTCGGACTTACCTAGTGATCCGTGATGGTAGTTAACTGTACTGCATCTAGTGGCGGTCTCAGGTACTTAAGAACGCCACAAAGTACGTAGATCACTTCAGTTTTGTGTCAACCAAACTGAAGTGAGTATTTACACTATGACATCTTATCTCACAGTACTAACGACGCCTTGTAGCTATTGTCTGATAGGTACATTATTTATATTAGTTTTGTGTCAACCAAACTGAACTATTGTCTGATAGATCTGCCTGCGATCTTATCATCTGCTGCTATCTAATCACACATACTGCGTCTATTTTCAACAGGTTATGGGCCCTGCCCGTATCTAAAATCCACAGAGATCACCACACACGTTTATTCCTATAACACCTCCCTTCCCCACAAACCTCTGTTATCAGACGACATCTTACTCCCTTGGCCCCTGGAACCAAAGGATTGACGCGCGCGCAGTTACATCACGCGTCAAAGATACTGATTAGATCTCTAATTGATCCGGCTACAATTGCTCCGCTGGTCCGGATTGGCAATTCACCTCATTACATCATATGGCACCCACATTCACTATCCCCTCGGGAACGCCCCTGGAGATCTTAGATTCATCAAATTGGACTACTTGGTCATTTCGCTTCGAGGCCATTACCCGAATGAATGGTTTCCGGCGTCATCTTATCGATACAAAGCCCTCTGGAGATAGCACTTGGGACGTTGAAGAAGACATACTGTTAGGCGTCTTCCAGCTCCATCTCCAAAAAGATATATACGCAGAGATAAGCGATAACACCAAGTTCGACACCTGTAAACTCAAGTGGGAACAACTTAAGACTACTTGCATCGGCGTTGGATCTATGTCACTACATAACTCTTGGACCGCCTTCACGCGCTTTGATCTAGATGACACCAGCCCGATGTTCCCACAACTACAGAAATTGAATGATACTAGGATCAATCTTCAGAACAATGACATGCCCGTCACCGATCTCCAATTCAGTCTCACTCTAATTCAGTCACTTCCCAGCTCTTACTCTGGTCTTACACAAGCTATCCTCGGCTCTAATCTTCCAAACAAGCTTTCCCCGAAAGCCATTCAGGAACACATTCTCAATGAAGAGAGTCGTCGGGCCGGCTCCTCCGCTTCCCTTAACAAAATTGCTCCGGTCAAAAAACAGGACAATAAAAACAAAATAAAATGTTATTATTGCAACAAAGCTGGTCACAAGAGTCCTGAGTGCCGGAAGAAGAAAAAGGATGAGGAGGAGAAGGCGCAGAAAAAGAGGGAGTCTGGCGCGGACACTAACAGAAAGGTCAACGCGCACATAGTAGAGACTACTGCTACAATTACGGAGATCTCGGATGATGAAAATGACATTCGCATTTCCCTTTACTCGGCGACTAGATCGCGCTGGATGATTGACTCAGGAGCCACCCATCACATCAGTCCGTTCCGGACCGACTTCATCACTTACGCTCCGGCCACCGGATCAGTTAACCTCGGTGGTCACGCTATCATCAAGCAGATTGGGACCGGATCTGTATCCGTCCTACCGTCTGGAGGTATTGGGAAGTTTCCATTAACCCTCACCGATGTCATGCATGTTCCGGAAGCCGACGCGCGCTACTTCTCAGTCAGCGCGTTGCTCCGAAAGGGGGGACATATCACTTTTACCCAGAACGCGTGCCAAATCTACTACAAAGATCGGACAGTCGCGCAAGGATACCTGGAGAATAACCTATTTTATATTGATTTTTCATCTCCGGCCCTACACGCGCAGGCGGGGGTGCTACCGCTTAACATCTGGCATCAGCGCATGGGACATATGTCCTCACGCGCGCTAATCAAATACGCTCATTCCGTCAAGGGAATCTCGCTTAGTTCAGCGGATCGCGATCAGTCACCTTGCCCCGGGTGTGAACTCGGCAAACAGACGCGACTTCCTTTCCTGGCTTCGCCTAAGCGATCGGATCGGCGTCTACAGATCGTGCATACTGACTTAGCCGGTCCGATGCAGACCCGGTCGATCCGAGGTGCAACTTATTGGGCAACGTTTATCGACGACTACTCCCGTTATGGGGTAGTGTACTTCCTCAAAAGTAAAGATCAGTGTGCTGATGCGTTCAAAAAATATCTCGCGTGGTCAGAAAACCAGACCAACGATAAGATCAAAGCACTACACTCGGATCGCGGAGGGGAGTACTTGTCCGGTACCCTCAGATCGATCTTAGATCAAAAGGGAATTGAGCATAGATTGACAATGCCAGGGTCACCACAGCAGAATGGCGTAGCGGAGAGATGGAACCGGACCCTCGAAGACAAGATGCGCGCTATGCTACACGGCGCCGGTCTTACTCTGGGTTTCTGGGAGCTTGCTACTGACGCAGCAGTCCATATCTACAATCGCACTCCTACACGCGTTCTCCGGTGGAACACTCCTCACTCAGTCTGGACGGACGGACAAGTTCCGGACGTTTCCTATTTCCGCGTCTTTGGATGTAAGGCGTATGTACACACGCCTGCTAACAAACGAAAGAAGCTCGATCCGAGATCGGTCGAGATGATTTTTGTTGGGTACGAGTCTGGATCTAAGGGTTACCGACTCTGGAATCAATCCACCCGAAAGCTGTTCTTATCGCGCGATGTCACTTTCGATGAGCGCATACTACCTGCTAGGGGAGAACTTACTGACATTCCTCCTCCTGCACAACCCTTGGTCTTCACGGGACCGGTTTCTTTCACTGCCCCACTTCCGCACGAACCGGATGGCTGCGGACTTAGTCCTGCGCCTCCGGAAACCCCACTAGATCCCACTACACCTAATTCACTTTACCTTACCCCTCCCACTCAGCCCTTTCCACATACTCCGCCGCGCCGCGTTCAGCCTGTGCGCCAAGTCCGCTTGCGCCAGCCTCACTCAGCATTGCCGGGACCATCCTTTGGTCCACCGCGTCCGCCCTCACCTAGGCGTCTTCGCCCTAACCCGCGTTCTAATCCTAGATTTCTCACTTCTAACGCAAATGCGGGGGGGCGCCTATCGCATACGGCACTATTAGCGACGGCAGAGGCGATCACTCCGGCTACGTTTCGGGAAGCGATGTCCTCGGACTCCGCCGATCAATGGAGAACCGCGTGTCAATATGAAATTGATGCACTCGCTAAGAATGGTACCTGGGAGCTTGTAGATCTGCCGCCGGGCCGCAAGGCCGTGCGATCTCGATGGGTGTTTGCACGCAAATCTGATGGTAGATTTCGCGCGCGTTTAGTCGCAAAGGGGTTCACCCAAGTGGAGGGGATTGATTATGATGAAACTTTCTCACCAGTTGCCAGATTTGAGTCTTTGAGACTACTCCTAGCGTTGGCCGCGCTAGAGGATTGGGAGATCCATCAAATGGACGTCAAGTCGGCGTTCCTTAATGGCACACTGGAGGAAGAGATCTACATGGAGCAACCACAAGGTTTCATCACTCCGGAACAAAAAGACAAAGTCTGTCGGTTAAAGAAGGCTCTCTACGGCCTCAAACAAGCCTCGCGCGCATGGAACTTACAGTTTCATGGAGTTCTCACTGGGCTCGGCTTCACGCGCACGCACTCAGATGCTGGGGTTTATCATCGCCAAGACGCGGGGGGAACCATAATCATTATCCTCTATGTCGATGATGTCACCATCTTAGGCGATTCACTCCCACTGATTGCAGACATTAAGAATTCATTGTCCACGCGCTATGAAATGACTGATCTAGGCGAGATCGACTCCTATCTTGGGATTCGTGTCACGCGTGATCGCTCGGCTAAGCGGCTAGACATTGATCAATCTAGGTACATCTCGGAGATCGTCAATCGCTTCGGGATGGCGGATTCTAATCCGGTCCGCACTCCGCTGCCCTCCGGGGCAGATGTCCACTTGGTCAAGCACTCCGGGGAGGCAACGCCTGATGAGATAAAGCATTTTCAACGCATCATTGGCAGCCTTCTCTATGTGCAGATCGGGACACGACCAGATATATCATTTGCAGTCTCTCGACTTGCCCAATACTCATCCAATCCCTCATCGCATCATCTACGCCTTGCCAAATACGTACTATCTTATCTTAACAGCACTTCAGATCTAAAGTTGCGTTATGATGGCGCACGCGATACCGGATTACACGGGTACTCCGACTCTAGCCTCGGAGACAATGCAGATGACTACTGTTCCACCTCGGGCTATGTCTTCCTACTTTCCAGCGCTGCGATCTCCTGGACCTCACGCAAACAGAAGACTGTTGCCCAAAGTACCACTCAAGCCGAATATATGGCCTTAGCCGACGCAGCTAATCAAGCCGCGTGGTATCGGAGCTTCTTCTCCGAGATTGGCTATCAGATCTCCGATCCGATTCCGCTTCATGGTGATAACAAAGGCGCCGTTGACCTCGCGCTCAACCCAGTCACCGGAAGACGGTCGAAGCATATCCCTATCAAGCATCACGCCATCCGCCAATACATTGAGGACGGACTGATCGTACTTATCCGTACTCCCACAGGAGAGATGCTTGCAGATGGTCTCACCAAGCCGCATACTCACGCGCTGCTCCGGACCTTCGTCGATGGGTTGGGTCTTAATTGATCTAATCTACCGACTGCCTTAATCACGGGGGGATGTTGAGATCTGCACTGCCCAGAGTCTCAGGTGTGTTGTGATGTGATCACAACTCGGATGCGCTGACGCGTCGGATCACCCGGACCGGGCATCACCGGCTCAGCTCATACGCTGCAGCACGCGTTAGTTACATTGATAGAGTGATTTAGAACAATCGGTAGCTACTTACAACTGATCCTCGGACTTACCTAGTGATCCGTGATGGTAGTTAACTGTACTGCATCTAGTGGCGGTCTCAGGTACTTAAGAACGCCACAAAGTACGTAGATCACTTCAGTTTTGTGTCAACCAAACTGAAGTGAGTATTTACACTATGACATCTTATCTCACAGTACTAACGACGCCTTGTAGCTATTGTCTGATAGGTACATTATTTATATTAGTTTTGTGTCAACCAAACTGAACTATTGTCTGATAGATCTGCCTGCGATCTTATCATCTGCTGCTATCTAATCACACATACTGCGTCTATTTTCAACACCACTTTCAAAGTCCAACTTGTCCCTGTGTGAATCTGTGAAGATAATTGAGGCAGTGGGCAAAGTTTTTAGGCTACATACACCTAAAATATCACACTCACAACAATTAAGTGAAGAATCCATATGGCTCAAAGTCAGTACTAAGGAGTGTGTGGATTGTACAGTGGGTATCCATAGGGAAAATATGGATGCGGGACTGTGAAGTGGTTGGGCATGCTTGGGCATGGCAGCTGGTGAGCAGTGTTGGTGTGTGTTGGATGGCTCAGGGCAGAACTTGTTGCCTAGCTGCATCAAGAGGTCTGGGGAAAAGGCTAGCAAAGTGTGGATTTTCCTTCAGTTCTGGATGGTCATGAAGGTGTTCTTTGATGTGAGTGATGAGATCCTTCATATTCCCCCATCAGGGAAAACGAGTCTGGTCCATAGACACTGCTTAATTCTGTAGACACCATAGACACCATAGCACAACAACATACTATGTAGTGCTATATAGCATCATAGTAAGTCTATATTGCTCAATGTAGTTCCAGTAGTTTATGACTATATTTATGTAGGCACAGTAGATGAAACCAAGTCTACATATCACTATATAGGATGACTGAAATTATGGTTGTCTATGAAGATGATCAGTATACTACATTGCACTATGGAGACTGATGTAAATGTATGTTTTTGTTATATGTTTCATGCGCTCACGTATATTTTGTATCTGCGATGAATACGTATGTTCCATTTGTTATGATCTCATATGACATCATACATAAAGTCATAAAAAAATTACTTGCAGTATGTACTTTGGTGTACAATTACCAAGCCTGTAGCATACTTGTGATTTAACTATGGCCCTCGCATGGGCCCGCGAATTCAAGTGATTTCCATAATTTCATCACCTGTACCTGAACCCCTTCCTCACCAGGTTATGGGCCCTGCTTATTGCCATTAACCAAACTAAAACTTCCATTCATTCACTTGTAACAAATACAATGGATGACCTTAAAGTCCCTATTGAAAAGTTAGCCAGCGATGGCAGTAATTGGGTCACTTACTGCGACTGCATGATGTGGACTTTCTAATCTCGAGGGCTGACAGAACATCTTACTGAAGTCAGCATCTCGTTGGCATACACCACTATCGGCAACATGGGCCACTTGACACCACAAGCCTGATGGGATATGGACAATGCCACAGTAAAACAGCTAATAGGGGCATCAATCCCCAATAGCGTCTTTATGCAAATCAGAAATAAAACAAACGCTAAAGAAGTGTGGGATGCACTCAAAGCGTTATTCGAAATGTGCACCCAAATGATAATAGTTGACCTGAAGCAGTGACTACAATCAATGCATTGTGGGGAAGAAGATAATGTTTGGACGCACCTAGAGAAGGTGGCCAACCTCTGAGGGCAACTCAGATCCATGGGAAAAACCATACCTGACAACAAATATGCAGCAATCTTGATGGGATCACTGCCCCCTTCCTATCGACCTTCATGCAATGCCATCACCACTTCTGCCTATATTGGTGGACATGCAGTTACTGCTGACACAATTATCAAACTGATCACTGATGAGTTTGATCCACGTACCTTAGATGCCAATTCCAAGGCCCAAGAAGAGGCCTTTACTGCTGATGCCCAAAAGAAGAAAGGCAAGAAACACGATATCAAATGTTTCAATTGCCATAAAAAGGGGCATATGAAGTCTGACTGTTGGGAAAAAAGGAGGCGGCAGGGAGGGTCAAGGGCTGAGACAGCATGAGGGGAAGGATGGTTGACAGAAGAAATCCGATGCCAGGCCAAAGGATATGGCCATTTCAGCTGAGCCAGTGGAGACCGAAGCGTGGGCTGCAATAGAACTTGCAGATGAAACTGATATTGCAGAGGTGGTCCCCAGATCCAAAGTCGATGGCCAGATAATGGAGCTCTATGACTCTGGAGCTACGTGCCATATGTCACCCTTTTGAGACAAATTTGTCACTTACCAGCAAATCGCCCCTCATCCTATTATCACTGCTGATAAGCAAACCTTCTATGCCATTGGTAAAGGAGATCTTCAGATCAATGTCCCGAATGGCATGAAGTCGACCAGAGTGCTATTGTGAGACACCCTCCATGCACCAGATATTGGGGTAACTGTTGTATCCATCAGCCAAATTTTGAAGGCTGGCTACTCAGTGAAAGTTTTGGGCAATTTCTGTGATATCAAACAGGGAAGCGATGGATACATTGTGGGGAGGATATCATCAGGTGCAAATGGCCTATTCAAAGTTGAGCACAGTATGGCTGTGACCACATTGGAAATTTCTGAAAATCTTCTCACACTCCACAGGAGACTTGGTCACATTTCCCTGACTACCATGCGCACTCTCATCCATGTCAATGCCATTACGGGCATCCACTTGATGGACGACCCAACCATTCCATTTGTTTGCAACTCATGTGAGCATGCAAAATCCATGTGCAAGGTTATCCACAAGGAGTGGCAAGCGCCTCTGGCCCAGGCATTTGGAGACAAGGTGCACACAGACCTATGGGGAGCTTCACCTGTCCAGAGTCTTGGTGGCCAAAAATTGAGGCATACAAGGCGTTTGCAGCATGGGCACAAATGCAATGAGGCGTCCATATTAAATGCCTCAGATCTGACTGTGGCAGTGAGTTCCTCAGCAATGAATTCACTGACTTCTTGAGAAGCCAGGGTACGGAGTGGCGCCTCACAACTGCTGACATGCCCCAACACAATGGCGTAGCGGAGTCACTCAACCACTGCCTAGTCAAGCATGTATGCACCATGCTGCATCAAGCCCAGTTGCCCAAGAACATGTGGGGCAAAGCAATTAGACATGCTGTTTGGCTGAAGAATCGCACATCCACACGTGCCATTGGCAACATAACCCCATATGAGAGACTATATGGTGAGAAAACTGACTTGAAAGATGTTCTGGGGTGGGGACAAGTTGTTTGGGTTCACCTTAAAAAACAGCCCAAACTTGATGCCCGCGCTATACAAGCGCGATGGGTTGGTTACAATACCGACAGTACACATGCCCATCGCATATATTGGCCAGCACAAAAGAAGATCTCCATTGAGCATGATGTGAGATTCCCCACAGCTGAAGCAGGGCCTACAATTCCAATACTCACCACTACGCTAGGCACACTGCATGTCACATACTCACCGACACTTACAGCACCATCATCCCCTGCTCCCATTCAACTTCATTGCTGCCATCACCTCTCACACCAATCACGTTGGCACCTCAAACTGATGATGAAGAAGAAGAAGTGGAACAGGAGCTCGTACCAGTGCACACTCCTGTGGCCACGCCGGTGCCTAAAAGGAGGGCACAGAAACCTACACAACCTGTACAACCAACATGCTGATCTGAACGCATGACAAAACCATCATATATTATGTGGCAGATAGCCGCAGGAGAGGGTACAGCAGAGGGCACTAATACAGATTATGCTCATTACCTTGTTGCCACAGAGTTTATTGACACTAATGTAATCACGCCCATCGAGATTGACAGTGATCCAAAGTCATACGCAGAAGCGCTGTCCCGCTCTGATTGGCCTCAATGGAGAGAGGCAATGGATTGGGAGCTGTTGACTCTCGAAGCAGCTGACACCTGGGAATTTGTACCACGCCCATGCAACAAAAACATCATCAGTTCAAAGTGGGTTTATTGTATCAAAAGAAAGGCAGACAGAAGCATACTCAGATACAAAGCCCGGCTTGTTGCCCAAGGCTTCATGCAAATATATGGGGTGGACTATCTCCTAACCTTTTCCCCAGTTGCTAAGCTTGCCAGTTTTTGAGCCATACTTGCGATTGCTACGTCTCAATTGGGAGATTATAAGTTTTGACTTTAACAGTGTGTATCTCAATGCAGAATTGGATGAAAATGAAGAAATCTATATGTATAGTCCCCCTGGTTATGATACTGATACTAACACTGTAAAATGGCTTCTGTCAAGACACGTACTGCTGATCACTAAGGACTCAGGAGCAGGTGGGGCAAGGGTCGGAACAGATGATACGCGGCCGAAGGCGGCGTTGAAACAGGAGGACGAGCCAAACGACGAGGAGGTAACCAGATGGGGACTGGTAAGTGTTGCAAGAGCAGAGGCGAAGACTGGAGGCCAGTGTAGCGAGGGGCTTTAGACAAAGGCGGTCGTTGAAGAGTACCTTGGAGGCGAGGAAGTCTTTAAACTGAGCGGTCGCAGGGGAGTACCCAGGAGTATGAGAGTATCACAAATGGACAGTCTGACGACGCCATGCTTCATTGGGCTTATATACAGTGTACAGGGTCGATTACAAAGACTGGGACTATTCTAGACTCTTTGGTACCATCCAATAGGACTACAGAGGCATAAACTTGCTTGTGTCAAGTTTCAGGCTTACTGAGCGCATTACTGATCATTGTGGAGCGATGACATCATTATGATGTCACTGTGGAGCGCTTAGTGAGCCTATGAGGTCACTGTGGAGTCGCTCAGTCAGCTATGATGTCATTGGAGCCTGGATGACGTCAGATGATTTATGCAACAGTTTCTAAGAGTTTGTGCCGCTGTTTCGGGTCCTTGGTGGCTGGGTGGCCATGTGGCTGCCACGCGATGATTACCCGATTAGGAAACGGGTGCCTGGTCGTTATAGTGCCTTTGCAATAGCGATATCTTGCACTGCAGGGGGATAGCCCAGAAAACGGAAGGGAGTTGGTAATGCAAAATGAGAGAGGTCTCTCTTGAGTGAAATAGGACCATCTACGGTCAGGACTGGCCTTGGTTCGTAACATTCATCCCCTCTTTATAGACTTGTTGCTCCTGCAACGGTAGGGACTTGTTTCTTTGGGGTGGAGTAGTTTGCATATGAAAAGTCGAAGTCTGTTTGTTCGTGGGGAATTCTCTTTTTGTCTATGGATTGCTTTGGGGATAGCTGTGGTCGATTGAGTGCATGTGATCGCAGGGGTTCTTTGAAAAGTTCGTTGGTAACAAGGATAAAGGTAGTCGTCGACAGAGGTCATGATGAGAGTTATTGGTTTAGGGGGTTACTCCTGGTGGGAATTGTTTTAAGCGCTTTCGGATATTTCCGATGGAAGTCTTTGACAAGTGATTGCGCTCTTGATAGGTTAGAGGCTGGTTCCCAAGTATTTTCTGCAGCAGTGTACCCTTTCCATTTAACTAGGTATTGAATCCCTTTGCGGTTCGGGGAGAGTCGAGA